>JASDQU010104811.1:0-12435 GCA_032191745.1 Picea mariana | reverse complement strand
TCAAGATCCACCAAATTAGGATTTTGGTTTGAGAAAATATCTCAACCATACATGAGATTCTCAACCTCTCCTTGAAAATAGGAAACTAAATGTGAGGTGGATTCTCACACTAAATTGATTTCCTTTTTATGAATATTAATAATTAATTCATGTGCACATAGTATTTTGTTATTCATATAATATATTTCTCCTCCACATTGACTAGGGATTGTGACAAATGTTCTTTCATGGTGTCATTGTATGTGAAACTTTCATGACACTTGCAACACTTAGGGTGAGGTACTTAAGTGTGGAATTTTGGTGTGTAATAGATTGCCCCCTAAAGTGTGAGGTCAAAAGAGGAACTGATGGTCGAAACACTTTACAATTCTTCAATGCAAGGGCGTGGAGTTGGAGAACCTAAAAGAAGATGCAAAAAAACATCAAAAAATATTAATATATGTTCCATTTCCAAGGCAGGCATACCTATGCTTGAAATATGAGAAAACTCAAAGCATGGTCGCCAACCAATACACCACCGATCCATGAAAAATATTGACTAAGGATATGGCCACCAAAGCTACAATGTGGATACATACCTGCATGGCATGAGCTGATCGTAGCCATGAAAAATACATTGTGGAGCTATGAGATGATAAACATAGCCACAGACCAATACAATGTGGATCTATGTGACAATATATATATCATCATGCTCAAATGATCTCCTTCACAGTCTGGGAAAAGAAGATAACAGAGTGAATGCTCAACCCAGGGTCTTCGTCCCAACCTCGATGTGGTACGAATCTATCCATGTGAATAGATGTTTTGATGTCGAACATGGTAAAAACCACTTGATTACCGGTCATTGATGTATATTGTTAACAAGTATGAGGGAAATCACCAATGATGTCGATGAATCCTAAGGTACCCTAGTACATTCCAACGAATGTGAATAAATGAGTTGAGGTTGAACATTCATGAAATGATCTTATTAGAGGTCAATGATGTAAACCCATTGTCAGAAGTGAGGAGGCCTACCATTAAGGCATGCAGGTCCCAAGGTACTAACTGGTTTCTAAGTCTAATTCTCGAATGATGTGTTGAATTTGACATGAAAATAATCGTCGAAGGAGGGCCTTAATGTATCCCCCATCATCGACACAAAACTAACATAGGAAAGTGATGTAAGATGGTGAATCAAATGAGTATGGAATGACACAGGAAATGGAAACTGGAAATGCTGCAGATGGATGGTTTGAAGTGAAACCTCCCTTGAACATGGTGAGGCACGACAACTGACTTGGCAGCATTGACTCGACGAGTACCAAAAATGTAATGTGACGACAATAAGAGCACTCTTCAACTGGATGAAAAGTATGGTGACACATGGAATTGGTATGAATCAGAGACACACAGATTACCCAACTGTAATATGAGACACAAACATGTGCCATGTTCAAGGGGGACAAAAGCTTCCATAAAGGATTCCCAAAAAACTTGACTCACTTCCTTCAATTTTTCCCCCACCCAAAAAGATGAGTACCTCTTTTTCATTTATTGAGCTCGAGGAGGGTAACACATGCTCAATATAAATCACCTTCGGTAAGTTCCTCTTCCTTTATTTAACGAACTGAAAGAAGTAATGGTTCGTTCCCATATGGGTCCTTCAATGTGTAGTTTAGCGAGTCCAGAGAAGGAAAACTCAATGGTTTTTCATGTTTAGAGAGTCTGAAAAGAACTTAAAGGTGACTCCAGGGTTTTCCTTTTTCGTGATGTTTAGTCTCCAAGGTACGAAAAACTATAAAATGATATGATGGAGAAATCTTCTATTCATGCTTGATTAGAGTGTTCATTTTTCGTAAGTTTCATGAGGTCGAAAAAAGATAAAATACCACTCGAAAGACTCCCTTTCAAACATTTTAACAACTGTGAAAGGAAGCAAGATTGCTCGACAATATTTTCATGTTTAGAGAGTCTGAAAAGAGCTTAAAGGAAACTTCAGGGGGTTCCTTTTTTGTATAACCTTTACGAGTCCAAAAACAATATCAAATTATACTCGGTCACATTCTCATGTATTTGTGAGCACGAGAAAGAACAAAAACTAAGCTCATAATTGGTTTTATTTTTACACAAGCTTGAAACAAAATTAAACTATGCTTTTAATTTCCCAACGTAATTTCCAAAGGTTTTGAGGGATACACATGGATGGTTGGTACTCTGCCCCCAACTTGAAAAGCTAGTGGATTAAATATAGAATGATAATCAAAGGATGGAGACATTCCCCCCCAAGCTTTGTTTCATTTGTCGATGCTTATATTGTCACCGATTTTTGTATCGGATGAGGAAAAAAGGTCAACTGACAAAGGCAGATGAAAGGAAGGTTCAAATACGAGATCTAATGAAAGACTCGACTCAAAATCTACGAGTTCAAGGTAAATACTTGACTTGATATCTACAAGATATAGCAAAAGACTCGACTCAATGGGAGAGGTGATTCTTTCATTTTTAATGAGCTTGAAACATGAAAATAACTATGCTCAAGACCTCTATTTCATTTTTTAACGAGCTTTCCATAGAGAAGTAAAACTATGCTCGTAGATTCTATTTCATTTTTTAACGATATTGCTACAGAGAGGAAAACTATGCTTGTAGCTTCTGTTTCATTTTTTAATTAAGTTTCCAAAAAGAAGAAAAACTGTGCTCAATACCTATGCTTGATCATGGATTCCAAGAGGACAATGCTCTGGAAGGAATTCATGTCAAGGGACAAGCGTCAACCATGGCTTCCAAGAGATCTTCGCTAGATGGAAGAAAACCACTCCGGAAGGAATACATGTCGACGACCTCGATAAGGGTAGGGATAACAAGATCTAATAGCCCTATCGAAGAGATGGCCATGTCAACTACCGTATCTAAGTAAGGAGAAGGGAGATATTCCCTCTCATACGGGGTTGAACGTATGGGGTAGATCATTACATAATTAACCTACAGTGGGGTGGACGTCTCTGACATGTATGTACCGTTCAGGGAAGGAGGATGGTTGACCATCAGATGAGGGTCAATGAATGAAAGCTGGTCAATTGTTACTATGTTTCCATTGTGAGGGAAACATATCAATTGAAAGAGCATGGACACAAAAGCTCTCATAACGTAGACATAGTCTCACCCAAGGAGTAGGTTAAAGTCCAAGGGGTCATGAACTACCATCACATTGATGTAGATCGTTTTTCCTCCCAAAGTAATCAGAAATTGAGGAAGGATCCATAAAGGTTGACTAACTCGTCTGTCAAAGGTCAACATATTCTGAGTCATGGGTGCAAGTTGCGAGGAACCAAAATCTTGCCAAGAATTCAGAGATAAGATGCTAACAGAAGCACCTTCGTCTATTATAGTGTTAGGAATATTCCTATCACAAACCTACACGGTGATTTGGAAAGGCACGTATGAAGGAAGACGGGGTTCTGTAAAATGATTCCAATTAATATAAATCATCTGATTTCTTGAAGGGGGTTCCATCGAGATGTGCAGAGTGCTCCCTTGTCTAGGTGAATCAATATTAATGAGGTAGACCTGAGTGACATCCTCACTCTTTGAATGAGGAGTGGGATCGACCGATGATGGAACTGAATCGACCACTTTGGTTGCACTCTTCAAGGGAGGAGTGGGATCGATCGATGACGAAACTAGATCGACCACTTTGGCTATACTCTTCAAGGGAGGAGAGTGATTGATTGATGACAAAACTGGATCAACCACTTTGGTACTCTTCATATGAAGAGTGGAGTTGATCGATAAAAAACTTGATCAATCATTTGGGTTTCACTTTTCATATGAAGAGTCGGGATGATTGATGATGGAACTAGGTCAACTACTTGGGTTAGTGGTTCAACTTAGGATGAAACCAGATTGCCCACTTGATCAAACAGACTGACTGAGGATGGAACCCGATTGACCAATCCATCAACTAATGATGGTTTGGGAGAGATATTATGATAACCAGTTGGAATTTGAATATTTTCCAAAAGATAAGAAGCCTTGTCTATACGAGGACAAAGGTGAGAGTAATGATCACCTTCGCATAACATACAAGAAAAATTGACAGTTCTATTTTTCTTACCAACCTTAACGTCACTAATTGACGGGGTGTCAATAGCATGTTCAATAGGGGATGATGACATGGAAGACCACATTTCTAAGACCTTGGGGAGACCAGGGAAATCCCTCAAAAAGTGGTCACCCTTACAAAGTCTGCAAGTGAATTTGGGTTTAGAATTCTTTGTTTTAGACTTGTCGACTTTATCAACACTCCCAGTACAATTAACAATAGCGAGTTTCTCAGATCCAACATGAACTGATTTCGTTGGAGGCTTGGTCTCTTTTTTATTATTCTTCTTCTTCTCCTTTCGTTTCTTCTTCTTCGTATCAACTTGGCTACTTTATTTAGAGCTTTCACTAGGTGAAGAAGGAGAAAGGGAAGGAGACTTGATGGGTGAGGAAAGTGAAAGGTCGGCATGAGGTTGATTTGTGGGTGGTGTGCTTACATCTAAAGCATTGGGTGCATTCAAAACACCAAGATTATTCAATATCACCAGAGTGGGGAACAACCAAACCAATAACCCGATGGTGAATCCTGGAAGACTCAGTGTGGCAATGCATGGAGGACCAATGTTTCCAAAAGAAGGAAAGGTGAAAGGTTCCCTGAGAAAATGGGTTCCTTCATTGGTACTCCCAGGAATTGACGCCATTGAAACTGACTCGACCTAAGGTCCACTAAGGAAAACAAGCAACACACACTACAAATCTAATAAGAAAACAATCAAACAAACCTTCCCACAATGAAACGACTAGTTGGTGATGAAATCCAACATCGTGAGATCAATATAGGAAGGGGATGGGATAGAGTGGGTGGATCGGTTACGTTGGTGACCTGCTTAATGGACTTATGACTTTGTGCAAGTTCCCACACAGGAGCTCGAGTGAGTTTGAACAACTTTTGACCCAAGTATGATGAAGAATCCCCTTCACCGTCACCTTGTGTATCAACCCTACAGATATAGTCCACTAAGGTTACCAACTCATAGTCAACCTTTGGTAAGGTACAATCTACAGTCGGGAATGGACATATGGGTAGGATAACAAGTCCAAAATTCTTCAAGAGAATTAAAGACAAGTGGACTAGAATACTACTGAGAACCCTGAACGGATTCATGATTCACGAAGCTCTGAGACCAAACAAAACCAATTGTTTCTCAGGAAAACCCCCCAATATACGATCTTTTTGCTACATGGGTTAAGCTTCAGAGGATAAATATCCACTTCTCTCCTACACACGACCTCATGTTTAACCCTTGTGTGAGAGAGGGATCCCGACTATGCTTATACGAACAATTGGATATACCACTCCCTAGCACAAGATTCTATGTTTGTCTGATGGCTTTGGAAAGTTATCCTCACAAACTATTCCAAATCCCTACACTTTAAGCTAATGTAGGTTCGTTGCTAGATAAAATAAAAGTGTCTGATCAATTTTATAAGCGCTTCATTTTAGGGTTGTTGTTTACTCAAGGGTGCGAAAGTGAAACTTATGAAGTTTTATAATCGAATCCAAAATAATGCAGAATAATGAGATGCAAATATTTTTCTTCAATGAATCCTACATATAGGATGGAGAAGAGGTTCAAATTTATTCAACAAAACACCCAATTCCCAAATGCAATATTCTATATGCAATCTATTACACTACCCAAAAGAAAGAATGCAAATATCTTCTTTGTTTGATTCTAAAACAAAGAAAATGAAAATCCTTTAACACTTAATTAATTTCAATCAAAATGAAAGAGTCGAATGCAAATACAAAAGACACGAAGCAAAAAAGGATTTCAAACAAAGCATGCACTCATAGGATAACGAGAACTGACAAAAACAAGTATGATAACTCACTCAATCAAGGACTCGAAAATCGACAAGCATTCAAGGAATACAAGAAACTTCAAAGAATAATCCAAAACTTGATAAGGAGAAAAAGAAATCACTCAAATGTCTTGACAAAACAAACAACACGAAATATAAATCAAAGCTAGGTTGTGGTAAGAATAAATTCTCAAATCATTCAAAAAGGAAAGATTTGAAAAGTAACTAAGACCAACAAACCTTTGCAGACCTTTTCAATCAGTCAGATAACCAGAAACTTTTCAAGACTCAAACCAAACCAAGAAAAATAAGGAGAATCAATCTCACAATTTGGAAAAGGTTGCAAGATCAAACAAGACAATGGAAGAAGTGATAAGAACCAAATCCTCAACCCAAACAAATTCACAAGAAAAAGTACAAACTCTAGGAAAAATACCTCCAACACAAGGCTGAGCAAAACAGGGAAAAATCCCCTATATCTGCCCAAAACCAGACATCAATGCTCCCTAAAAAAAAGAGATAGGACACTATAGCACTCCCTAAGAGACCAAATGGGAGCATTGATTAGATAAACACTGCTCTAATAACCACTCTGGGGGAGTGTTAGTCCTATGGATGCTTGAAAATGAGCTTAAAAAGGTAAAAAATCAACAGAGATTGGCTTGGTAACTATAAATACTGCTTGATGAAGAAGAGGGAAGAGAGAAGGCTCAGAGGCAATCAATCAAACAATATCAAACAAGGAAAAGTTTCATACGATCCAAGTAAAGACAAGTCAATGTCCTTCCCCAATGAATTCGCCAATTTCTGTTATAGGAAATTTCCCTTGTTGACAGGTGAATATCCCCTTGGATTCTAGACCCCTAATACAAAGACAGAAATATGCAAATGGATGCTAACATCCCTTTGAGATTTTCTTAACTATTTGAAAAGAGAGAAGGAGTAAAGGTGATCGTACCTATTTCCAGTGTGTGTCCTTGCTACTCCAATTTGAGCTTGATCTCCAAACTCATTTGCACAGCTTGATACCTGCAAAACCATAGACAACAAAGAGACACAAGGAAACTCCTACTCTAGCATACTAGATTAAAAAAAATCATCTACAATAGACAATCATATGTAAAGATACACAAACTAGAAGGGAATAGGCCAAGCATATATTAATGAGAACATTAAAAAGTCACTTACAATCTGTAAACATAGTTGCAATAACCTCTCCAAGTCCTCCTCATCCATCCCTTACATGATTCTCCCAAGATCATACATTTGATATACAAAATATTCCTCCCTTATCCATGTAAATCTCTCATTATATAGGATTTGGAGGCTTAACCACCATGGAGAAGATCACTCATAAGATCCACTAAGATGGGATCTCCAAGATTTTTTGGGAGAAATTATCTCTTCAAGGATTTTAGGGAGAAAATATCTCTCAATGATTTTAAAGAGGAAATATCTCTCAAGATCCACCAAATTGGGATTTTGGTTTGAGAAAATATCTCAACCATCCATGAGATTCTCAACCTCTCCTTGAAAATAGGAAACTAAATGTGAGGTGGATTCTCACAGTAAATTAATTTCCTTTTTATGAATATTAATAATTAATTTAGGTGCACATAATATTTTGACCTTCACATAATATATTTATCCTCTACATTGAATAGTGATTGTGACAAATGTTCTTTCATGGTGTCAGTGTATGTGACACTTTCATGACACTTGTGACACTTAGGGTGAGGTACTTAGTGTGGCATTTTGGTGTGTAAAACACACCTCCCTTTCTGGTAGGGGAGCTAATATATTATGATCTATCAACTCCTTCCCCATGCAAGTGGCTAACATCTACATCAACTTATTCAAAACATCAGGATCACTGAGGAATATAAAACGATAATCTAAGTAATTACTTACTTGATCCTCTGTGTTCGTCTCATGACCTAAGTCACACATTGCATCTTCATGGGATGTGTGCCTCAACACCTTAAGATGATGTTCCTCAATTTTTCTTTTCTTGACACGTCACATCTCTTCCTTCCTGCACACTTCTTCCATCAACCTCTATGTGGCACATTTATTCTCCTTGTTCATACAAGCTTCCTCCAATGATCATTGCATTGCGTGTTGCAACTCCTCCCAGGCACGTTCCTCTTCTAGCGACCTTTGCATCGCCTATTGTACTTCTTCATAGATCCGACCCTCCTCCAACAACCTTTGTGTCGCTTGTTTCACTTCTTCATGGATCTGAGCCTCTTCAAGTGATCTCTATGTCATGCACTGCAACTCTTCATGTTCTTTTTTTTCTTCGATGAATCTCTACACGTCACGTAGAAACTACTTTTGATGGGTCGCATCAGAATTAGGAGGGGGTTGTGATGCCTTTCTGATCTTCCCCTATAGATTTTGACTCGAGCTCTCATCCTGCTCGAAGTCTCTTCCTATATTTTCTCCACCTCATATTACCACCCCAACATTGATTTCCTCATCTTTCTTCTTATTTTTGCAGGGCTCCACATGCACCATATTGCAATGCATCTTCTTTTATTCCCACTTCTTCACTAACTTGAGACAGTGCTCCGTGACATGTTCGAGTCTATAGAAGTATGCACACAATACACATAACTTGGTGCAAAACCTTGATACATGGTCAATTTCTCCGTAATTTAAACAAGTGGGAGGTATACCTCCCCCTCCTCCATCTCCTCGAACAAAACCACGCCCATATACACCTCTGGGACCTCCTTGGTATCCACCTCTCTTTGCATCACCATGATCACCACCATTATATTGTTCCTATACCTGGAATGCATCACGGGTATTATCTTGCATCATCTGGAGTGAATGACAGTTATTGACATCATGTCCCATGGATTTACATAACTCATAGAACAGAGTATGATGCATCTTTTGATACTTATGCAGTATTTGGAAGTGGGGTGGTACATGGCCCAACTGTCGACATATCTGACACAATTCCGCCTGAGACCTAGTTAGGAATGGACTCGAC
Organism: Picea mariana; assembly: GCA_032191745.1. Lineage (NCBI taxonomy): Eukaryota > Viridiplantae > Streptophyta > Pinopsida > Pinales > Pinaceae > Picea > Picea mariana. Next base: position 3,539 of record JASDQU010104811.1, on the reverse strand, counting down.
ATTCCTGTCACCACATAATTTAGGAGTACAGGGAACTCATCCCTGCAATTCCCCTCAGAGCGACATGTGTTACACAATATGTGCTTCTGCACAAATTTTTTCTTGGCCATATCTTGCATTTGCATCATCATATTGGCCATTTGTGACTGCACCTACACCAATCCCATTGATGTCTCTACCCCTCCTGGTGTAGCTTCTAGGTGCATTGTAGTTTCTACTACCTCCACTTGAGTCCTCACCTTTGGCTGGATGAGAGAGAATCAGATTTGGGGAAGAAACCCCACTATAAACCACTATATACTGTACATCCTGAATCTGGAACATCAACCTATCCAAAAAAACATTAAACCGCTGGTCATAATTCCACACAATTTCTCATTGTTGTTGCTTAATCTCCTTGATATTAGTAATACACTTAGATTCAGACTTGGGATTTTGAAATTTCTTTAGTAAATCCCTCTTGATATCTATCATATACCTCGTCGGTCCCGTTTGCATAGTGGCCTTGTACTTCATGTACCATGTCAAGGTTCTGTCCCTGAATGTGGCTTCCAATTGTGCAATCTTTACTACTTTGTCTGTGATCCTCTTCACACACCATATTGCCTCGCACATGAACCAATGTTGTTTTGCATCATCCTTACCCATTCCATGGAACACAAGTATCCTCAGGGTGCTATCTCGATTCATCATCATCACTCTCAAACCAACTCCTTTGATTTGACTGCTGGTTTCTAAAATCCTCCCTACCGATACTCTTCTTGGTGAAATAACATTGACTTCACCTTCTTCTTCACTCATCTCTTCTCTTATATCTTCTTCTGTTATCGGATTAATCGGTAGGTGCAGACACTAACTGATCTCCCTAGATCCACCTAGATCTAGAACAAAACACACCAGAACATGACACTTTCCTTAAGTTTAGGATATTGAATTTACTACTAAAGAGGGATGAGTGACATACCGTTTAAATGTCGCTTCCTCTCACCATCACCATCCTAGCTCCGTTTCAACGCTCATACAATGATGAACTTGCAAAAGAACACAACCAACCAAAGTGATAGTAATAACATAAACTCAATATAAACCTATGTATGTGATCAAGGAATCATACAATAAAACACAACAAGCTTTATAGGAAAGAATCATATTACTGTATCATATTAAATGTGAAAGAGAGATCACAACCATGGCCTTGATGTCATAAGGTCCCTTCCAACTTTCCTTCATTCCCCACACACTTCTTGCTCCAAGGATTTTGATACCATGGATCTGATAGCTACTCACAATCTATCTTGACAAAGCAAATCTCAAAGCCACTCCAAACAAGCTAATAATTCCAAGCCAACCAAAGCTAAGATTTCTCCATGAGAAATCCTCTCCTTTTATAAGTTGAAGAGGATAAGGTGAGGAGGTTAGGATGATCCCAATAAATCATGAAAGTGAGTAAGATCATAACCATTCGGATGCCACCTCACCATAGAAGTTTCTCCTTCTAGAAGATTCGAGAAAATGCTTGTTTTTCCCATGTGTAGGCATTCTCGCACCCTACCTATAGAGAAACTTGTGAACATCTCACACCCTAGCTATGGTGCAACTTGCAAGAATCAGGCATTCTCGCACCCTGCCTATATAGCAACCTGTGAACTTCCTTTTTTACAGGGTTTTTACAAGAGAAAATGTAACTTATTTTCTCAGGAAAAGTTCTTCTCCCTTCTCTCTTCAGGATCTCAGGCCACTGACCCCTCTGAAGGAAACATATAGGTTTACATCATTAATGGTCATAGGTATGACGAAAATAATGTGTAACAGAGAGCCCCCCAAAGTATGAAGTTAAAACAGAGTGATAGCTGAAATACTTTGTCGATGTGTGTAGGGAACAAGGAATAGTTGGTCGGAAACCTACCAACAAACAAGGAAGAACAGTACAATAATATATCATCACTGAGGTAGGCATTCCCATACTCATAATACAAATGACTCAAAGAATAAATGCCGGCATGCGAAGATCCATGTCAAGTAAGACAGGTCATGGCCACAAAACATACACTGTGGATCCATGCCGATATGACTCAAATGTGAACATAGCCACCAAAAATACATTGTGGATCTATGTGTTAAAGACTCAAATTTGAACATAGCCACTAGACATACAANATACTCCAACGCAACCCGGATCTATCAGAAAATATCCAGGGTCTTCATCTCCACCACTCTATAGTACGAATCTAACCATGTGAATACATGTGCTGAAGTCGAACATGGTAGAAACCACTTGATTACGGTCATTAGTGTATACCGTTAACAAGCGCGAGGGAAATAACCATTAATGTCAATGAATCCCAAGGTACACTAGTACAATCCAACGAATGTGAATAAATGAGATGAAGTCGAACACTCGACGGAATCTCCCGATCAGGGGTCAATAATGAAAACCCACTGTCGAAAGCGAGGAAACCTGCCATTAAGGCATGCAAGTTCCAAGGTACCAATTAGTTTCTAAGTCTAATTCCTGGATAATGAGTTGAAGTCGACATGAAAAGTCTCATCATAGGAGGGCCTTAATGTATCCCACATCAATGACATGAAACAAGTAACAAGATTTGATGTAGATCAAAGTAACAAGTGATTCAGGACTGACTCAGGGATGGCCGACGCAATATAAGGCTTAAAGACTACAGAAATGGCCGACGCAATAGAAGGCTTTCCGGGTTGAACTTCTCTTTGAACATATTGACGACACGACAACTGTCTTGGAAACACTGAATCAACAACATGGATCAAATACCAATTTGTAATCTTATAAAGGAGTATGATCAGGAGACAAGTGGATTTTCCAACCTAGACACAAAGCGAGTGAAAGGGTGTCATGTTCAAAAGTGACTCTTCGATGGAATACAGGTTTAGACACAATTCTTTCCCAATTTTCCCCCCACCATTTTGGCCAGTACCTCTTTATTTTTACGCAAGCTTGAGGAGGATAACATATGCTTGTAAATGTAAGCTCATCCTTCGGACGAGTCCCTCAGAGTATGTTTAACGAACCCTAAGAAGGAGTGGTTCGATCCCGTATGGGCTTGTCGATGTTTGTTTAACGAGTCCAAAGATGGAAAACTCGAAGGTTTTTCATGATTATAGAGTCTCGAAAAACACTTAAAAGAGAACTCTCTCAGTTCCTTTTTCGTAAAATAGTCTAATGAGACCGAAAAAGAGATAAATTATCGCCCAATAGACGCTTTCTTCAAATACTTTAACAAGCGTGAAAACAACAAGGTCGCTCGACAATCTTTTCATGTTTAGAGAGTCTGAAAAGAGCTTAAAGGAGACTCCAGGGGGTTCCTTTTTCGTATAACCTTTACGAGTCCGAAAAAGTGATAAAAGTATACTCGGTTACATTCTCATTGATTTACGAGCATGAGAAAGAATAAATACTAAGCTCGGTAACTTATTCTCATGTATTTACGAGCATGATAAAGAACAAAGACTAAGCTTGGGATTGTTTTCACTTTTACGCAAGCTTTAACACAAAACAAAACTAT
>JASDQU010104810.1:100701-111654 GCA_032191745.1 Picea mariana | reverse complement strand
GGATGTAACATAGTAGGAATTTTAATATATATATTGTCATAAGATTAGGTTATATGTGATTTAATTATTGAAATATATAGTAGTAAGTGTATGTAATTATAATTCATAAAGTAGGTAATACAGGTTAGTTAGACCCCTAAGTCTATGCAGTGACACAAAGGAAAACCTAAATAAGCAAGGAAAGAAGAAGGGAGGTTAAACATACCTGATTTTTATCTATGCAAGTCTCTTAAGTTGGTTGAGTAATGGGTACCAAAATCTGCTCACCTCCAGGCCACCATCTATGTTCATATTGTTGGGGTGTTTGATTATTTAGAGAGATTCTCTTAAGCGTCTCATGTAGTAATGATCCTCCTTTGCTAGTATCTTTGTATCCTCTAGGCAGACATGATGTTTGGTCTTAAGTGAGTGTTCTGCTAAGGCCTAGGTGAGAATGTGTTCATTTCTAATGTCTGCTCCATGTTCCTTAATCCTTACCTGAAATTATCGTCTGGTTTCCCCAATGTAACATTTACCGAATGAACAAGAGATCTTGTAGATGCATTTTCCTTGTTGTTGGTCTATAGGGTCTTTAATAGACTTCATTCTTTGTATGATGGTAACTAGGGGTTTGAAGGAGGTTGTAATTTCTTTCTTTTTTAAAACTTTTGCAATCTTGTCTATGACACCCCGAATGTAAGGAAGAAAGGCCTTTATGTTGGAGGTTTGATCATTCTATATATGGGTCCTATTATCCTTCCTATCCATTGCCTTTTGTATGTCTCTATCTCTATATACAATGTTCTTAGTTAAGTGGTCTACTTCTTCCTTAAGATGTTCTTTGTCAGAAATTATTGTTTCCCTTATCGCCATGGTATTGAGAACCCCAATATTCTGAGAGGGATGGTGGTGGGAATCCGCATGAAGGTAGCTATCTGTGTGAGTTTTCTTCTTGAAGACCTTGTGTCCTAGTGTACCATTATGTTTTCTAGTCATAAGATTGTCTAGGAAGGGTATGTTGTTGTTTTCTTCTAGTTCCATGGTGAATTTTATGTTTTCCGAAATACCATTGAGGTGTTAAAAGAATCTGTCTAGTTCTTCTTTTCCATGAGGCCATATGACGTTGGTATCATCAAAATACCTTTTCCATCTAGATGGTTTAAGGGGATATGTTTCAAGGGAATTTTTCTCGAACTTCTCCATGTAGAGGTTGGCTACGATTGGAGATAAAGGGGATCCCATGGCTACTCTGCTTGTTTGTTCAAAAAACTCTCCTTGGAAACTGAAGAAGGTTGATTTTAAACAAACTTCTGCTAGTTTGGTTGTTTCAGGGTCTGCAACCTCATTTATAACTTGAATGGCCTCATTTAACGGGATCTTCGTAAAAAGTGAAACCACATCAAAGCTGATGAGGATATCCTTTGATTCAATTTTTTCCTCTTTTATGAGTTCCACGAAGTCTCTTGAATCTTTTATGTATGAGTCTGTCTTGCCAACCAAAGGTCTTAGGATCCTTGCTACGTACCTGGCTAGTTCATAGGTTGGGGAACCGATCGTGTTGACAATTGGTCTTAGAGGAACTCCTTCCTTGTGGATTTTTGGGAGTCCATATATTCTAGGAGTGATTAGGCAGCTTGGAGTTAGTCGTTTCTTCATTCTTTCATCTAGGTTAGAAGCTTTTATGGCTTTCTTGACTTCCTTGATAACCTTGGATATTGGATTGTTGTTTAAATTTTTATAGCTTCCAGTCATTGTGAGATGCTCTGTCATCTTGGTGTTGTAATCTATTATGTTCATGACAATTGTAGCTCCACCCTTATCATCTTTTAAAATCACAAATTTTTCGTTGTTTTTGAGGTTCTTGATGGCCTCGCGCTCCAATTTGATGATGTTACTTTCTGGTGGTTTGGCTTTCTTGAGGACTAGGGCGTGGTCTTGTCTGATAGCATTCTTGTCTTCTTCACTGAGGTTTTTGATGTTGTCTTCTACGCTGCAAATTATGTTTTCTATGGGGACAGTTGTCAGAGCAATGGCAAAGCTCAATCCTTTTTCCAATATGTTTACTTCTTCGTTTTTAAGAACATGGTTGGATAGGTTAATTACTTTTTTTCTTGTTGTAGCATATCTTTTGTTTGATGTAGCATCTTTTCTGTTAATAACATTTTTTCCAGATTTTGTCTTCCATTGGAAATTATTACAGAAAATGGTCTCGCTTTCATTTCTGCTAATCTGACCCAATTTTTAGCTAAGTTGGGGGTTAAAAATTTCACCTCATCAGCTTATTATCCCCAAGGGAATGGGCAGGTTGAGTCTACCAACAAAAACCTGGTACGAATCGTCAAAAGGCTCCTCGAAGACAAGCCTCATCAATGGAACACTCTCCTCACTTACACCCTCTGGGTAGATCAAACTACCACCAAGGTAAGCACCGGTTGCACTCCTTTCCAGCTTATTTATGGTCAAGAATCCCTCCTGCCAACTGAGCTGGAACTTTCTTCCTTAAGGTTGATGTTGCAGATCAAAGAATTAAATTCCTCTGATGTTCCACAAAGGATAAATGCACTCCTATATTTGGAGGAGCAAAGGATGTTTTCTCTAGATAATATGAAAAGGAGACAACAAACCGTCAAGAAGTATTTCAACAAGAGTGTCAAAAATCTCAAATTTAAGGTCAATGAAAAAGTATTGATGTGGGATTAAGCTCACGCTGATAGGGGAAGACATTCAAAATTTCAAAAATTATGGCTGGGTCCTTTCAAGATAATTTTTGTCTTAGGTACTAACTCTTATATTCTAAAAGATTTACAGGAGCAATTGTTTTCCTACAACACTAATGGTTATCACTTGAAGTATTATGTGGAACCAACTTGAAAAGATCCAACGTTGTTTGGATTTTCTATATACTAGTAGTCTAGCTCCGCTTTTGGTTTTTCAATTTTGTTTTTCTGCTTTACAGTAATTTGACTTCAACTTTCTGTTTTAAAACATTTTCTACTGTTGTTACATTTCTGTCATTTTATTTATGTTGTTTTAATTTTTGCAATTTAATTTATGTCATGATTTTATTGCTTACTATATTTTAGTTGATTTTGGTCAAGAATAAGATGTTAGATCAGTTCTGCCATAGTGTCACTCCTACAAGAAATTGTTAGTCAATAACAATCAAGATTATACGGCTGTTGCGATGTTCCCCTTGAAAACACACTTGAATTTGTTATATTCTTTCACTGATGTCCTATAAAGAGATGGGTTATCTCCCTCTTTTGATTTCTATTTCTTCATCCATTTGAGAAATAAATAGCAAGTCCATTAATTTCTCTCCTTGAAGTAAAGAGTAAAATCTGATTGAATGATCATGCATATAGGGATAAACCTCCCCATACTTAACATTTTGCATGAGTTATTCCCAAATTTTCGGTCATTTTTCCATTAAATCCACTCACTTCCCTCTGTCGCATGATCATTCTAGTTATATATTCTTGATATATTTTTCTTGGTCTGCGAAACCATGAGTTATGAGTTCTAAATGTGTTGGAAAAAAAAATCCCTGTGGAGTTGTCGGGTTGTTGACGACTAAAATTGCAACAAGTTTTTCGCCCGCAAAGTATTGCTTGAGCCTATTAATTATAAGCCAATAACATATATAATACTAGTAGGTGGAACCCCTTGTATATTGGGAGATCATATATGGTTCTTATTCCATGTTTATGTTGTTGTTTGACATTTCTTACAGGCTTGAGCATGATTGATGATCAATGTTAGTTCTATTCGCAACAAATGGATGATGGGCAATGCATGATTGTTCTGTTGCTATAGGCTCTAATGTCGTGTTGAAATGACTTATTATGTCCATTGTTACATTTCCATTTACTCCTTCAATTATTACTTGTGCCACCTGCAAAATATACATGTTAGTAACCACAAATAAGAGTAATTGAAAAGAAATAAGGCAATGTGAACAAAATCCACAAGAGGTGAACTATGATACTATGTTATATGATGTTGCATTATACATTTGGAGTTAAGGGAAATGGTTTTAATCCAAACTAACGATGAAAATGGTTATGCAATATATTGAGTCATGTAAAGGCATGTGATATGCATTATAGTATGGTAGGCAGTGGTAAAATGTGACATAGGGTGGCACTTTTGGAAAACAATGGATGTTGGTTTCGATGCATGGTTTAATTGAATGAATTAATGGATTAGTGGGCTGGCGTGTACTAATGAATTGAATGACTGGAGGTTGGAGGTGACGTGCATTTAATGCACATCACCCCATACCACTTCCATTGGTCGTCACCCTGGCTATTGTTCAACTGTGTTCGTTGTGGTTAACTCTGATTTTCAAGCAGAGGGATAACTGCTTGGCCAAGCTCACGTTTTTAAGGATTTTTTGGTTACAGGTATGCCTTTTAGCCATCCATAAACCCGCTCTAGTTATGAAATAGATATTTTCTTGGTGATCTATGGGTTTCTGCTTTTCTTAAGATTGGCAACTGTGTAAAATTGTGATAATTTTTTGGAATGAAAGGTTGGTATGGTTTTCATTGCAATAATGTTTGAAGACATAGTTTTGTTGATCGTTCTGAGTGTTAGAAGCCATGAAGGCTCTCTTTCCTTCGTATTGTTCTTGGTTGAAGGGTTTTCATTCGATCCAGATTGGATGGATGTCTCCACACGTTCTTATCACCATAGCCAGGCATTGCTTTTATGGGGTTTCCTGGGTTTTAAACACTTTGTATCCCTATGTGTTGTTTCACTTGGGTATGGGTTCATTCATGTTATTAGTGTTTGCACAGGGGGTTATGATAATCGTTATGCCAAAGGGATTGCTCAAAGATGATTGTTATTTCTTGGCTCTGTCCTATAACAGCATTCTTCATTTGATTTGTAAAACCACAAGGGTTATACCTTGCATATTCTAAATATTATTACAGGGCCAAAATAGGGCCTTGCTCCTCTATTCATAGTCTCTCCTATCACAGAAATTGTCACCCTATCTGCGAGGTTATTGGTGTTCTACCCTGCATGTGCACCGTTGGTCTCGGAGGTTCTCTCCCGATGTTGGGGGGTGACTTCAGTCTCCCTGTGTTGGTCCATAGAGAAAACCCTTGATTATCAAGCCTGGTTTTTGATAGAGGGAACCATTATGTCCTATTGGGTATGTTGTTTTTGGTGTATTGTCGAAAGTGTCGATCACTGGATCGTCCCTGTGGATTATGTTGACAGTGGTGTTAGTTTCGGTATTTAGTCACTTCATTGGTTATTATGGCATTTGAATTATTAACTCAGCATTAGTTATAATCGATTAAGTCACAGCGATGCTTCATGCGTGGTGCATTGACTTGTGTGGGCTTCCTACAACATGTTAGGTTAAGTTGATGGTTTCTGTGACTGTGTGTGTTAAATTTCCAAATGGGAATATTGCAATCATGGTGATTATGGTATGGCCATCCACTGTATATGCTATGGATATTATTGATTTCACCATCAGAGATGGTCACGGGTTTTTTAACAAAATGGTTTTGTTGAAAATTTGATGAATGTATGAGATGAGATCAGGCTTACTGTTGTTAGCTCGTTATATTGATTGATAGCCTAGCATTGTGGATGTTTAGTTCCAGAGTGATTGGACCTGTACAAAAATGCTCTACGTTTTGTTGAATGGTCTGTGTATTCCAAGCATGGTATGAGTTAAAATGGTTATTGTTGTCTGTGTGTTTAAATGGCAAGTCAGGATCCTTGCAATTAAATAATTTATGGTTGTATTTGGCTATCCGTTGTGTGCGTTGATGAATATCATGCATCGTAGCAGAGATAAGCATATTTTATGTGACAATATGTTCTTATTACAACTTAATTTTTATATGAACTTGAGAAATGGGATCGGTTGTGATTTTAGTGACTATGTTTGATTCAAAGAAATGATTCATGGACAGTGGTTGATGTTTTGATGGAACAGATTGGAACAAGTGACTATGTGTTCATTTAGAAATTGTTTTAAATATTAACTGGGACAGTTGGGAAGAAACATAACTCTTACAGGTTGTTGTGGAAATCATATTGTCTTGTTTTGATGACATTGTGTTAATGATTTAATTGTGAACAGTGGGAAAGTTAATACACAGAATTGATTGAGTTATAGACGATAGTTGTTTGATTGATCACACTGACTATTTGGTTGATGTTGGAACTTTTACGGTTGATAAAGAATGTTTTATGGATTACTTAATTAATTTTATGAACAGTATCCATTCTCTTTCCCGACCATTATTTCACTTTTCACTAATTACAATCCCCTCGCCTTCCCACGTTCATTTTTCACTCCATGTTCTTAAAATTTAATTATAGTTAAGAAAATTATGTATTGGAATAGTTTGAAATCGCATTTCTAGGTTGGATCACAGTGATATGTCCTTTGGTTTACATTACAGTTGATTGTGTTTTTTCTGTGAGCAGTAACCATGATTCTCTTCCCCCTCATTTTAACATTTTTCTCTCAATACAAGTCCCTCGCATATCCCAGAACCTTGTTCACCCCCTGCTCATTGACAACGGTTAAACAATTTGAATGGATTGGATTGCATGTGTCTGATATGTTGCTGAGACAAAGTTTATTTCATATTTTAAACGAGTTTTCATGTATGGTTGTTAAAGGGACTATTTTCTAATCAATTATGCATACATGAATGAGCCCTTCAAGCAAAAGGCTAAAAACTGAGGCCCATCATGCCCCTTACAAAGGGAAAGCCACTACTACCCCTTCCTCATCTTCAAATGATTCTGACAAATCCGTGTCCTCTCTCACGCATTTGAGGGATGATTTCTCTCCTATGATCATCCAGATTAAGCCTAAAGGCTCCACAAAGCCTGAGAAAAATTCAGAAAGATTAAAAGATGATAGCAACAACAAGGGAAGGATTGCCTCACAGATTGGAAAATATGGTTTTTGAGTTTTATTTTAATTATTGTTGACAACAGTTGACTTCAGAGGTTTTTGATAGCATGTTTATTTTTGGATATATCAGTAATGCATTTTTTTAAATAATGTCAAATATCAATGAGATAAATTGTCAAATATGCATGTGATGATGGGAGCCACAAGAAGAGATATTTTTTCTAATTAACTAGTTATGTTATATTGTTAAGAACTAAAGGGAGTCACAAGGGGCCCCACCTACTAGTTATTATTTATTTATAACCCTTATTATGATTTATTACTCTTCCCCCCTTAACTAAAAAGTTGGTTGAGTTTTTAGTTAACTTAACTAATGAAGTAGTTCAACTACGTCAACCAATTCTAATTTGCTTGAAGACAAAAGGAAAGGGAGGAACAAGAGGAGGATAGAAGGAGAAGCATACTAAGGTTTGCTCTTTGATTTTATGTTGAGATAGTTCAATTTTCATTCATTCCTTAATTTATCACAAGCCTAATTCTTTTTATAACAGCAGGGTCTTATTGTAGACAGCAAGATTCAAGGTTGAATTACATCATTCAGACACTTGTTTTCCAGAGGTGTTGATCTATCTTTGATAGTCTGTGTAGACTTGTTTGTTTGTGAATTATTTTTCATGACTAACAAAGGCTATTGTGCAGAGTCGAGTGGGAAACAATTTGTGGCAAGCTGATCCGGTTTTTAGAGTTTAGTTTTTGGTTTTCTGTCAGAGGTCCTTTTGTATGTTCCATCGGCGATGTCTAAGTTTGACTTTTGTCCAAAACTTCTTCACGAAATTTTGTAAAGAGAATGACTCTTTGGTGAATTGGAATGAAATAAAGGATTTCTTTATGTCTCATCTATCTTGATTATAATCTTGGTATATTTTCTTCTGTCTTTACATTTATTTCAGCAACTATTATATTCAGAAAATCATATAAATAATGAATTTTCCAGCAAGATTTTATTGGTAAAAATACTATCATAAGCACTTGTAATCAATACTTGTGAGTTAGGATATTAATTTTGATGGCTATAAACATAGGGTGGCATTCCTATCTATTTTGATTTAGCCAAGCATAATCTGAAAATGCTTGAGTAAGATCATTTCATATATTTTCCTCAACAGGTACCTGATTGAACTAAGGTGCAACTTTTCCTGTCATCATTTCTTCTTGCACCTTATAAGTATCTGAAGTTATTTCTCTCATTGGATCCATCATCCTACAATCCTTATCAACATGACCCACTGACTTGCAAAAATTGCAATATGAACTTTTGGGTATTTTTTTATATTTTTACATCATTGGGCAGTGATATGGATCATGCCCATGTGTCTTACAAATCCCACACTAGGGTTTGGTAATCTTGTTTCCATATACTGCGCAATAGTTGGACATTTTTTCTTGTGGTTTCCTTCTGTCCTGCATGTGGTACACCAAATATATTTTCTTTTCTCTATACCCTTATTCTGGTTAAGTTGAAATGTTAGGTTCTTCATATGATCCTTTAGCTCCTATATTGTTGGATATGTCTTTTGATACTAGTTCTCTTCCAATTGTTAGGCTTCCCACAGAGCCTCTGCCTAAGTTTGGAACTTCTGCTCTCTTAATGGGTATTTCAAGTGTGGTAGCAGTGAGTTCACAAATAAGTGCCTATGTTGCATGTTAGTCATTGCATATTTCAAGTTAGCTTTAAAACGCTTAAACCTATGATCAATATCCCAAACAGACTCACCTGGTTTTTTCCTGATTTCAATCATTTCATTCATATACTGGCCTTCTGAGTTAGGCTTCTGAAATTCATTTATCTATAGTTTTTTCACATATGTTATAGTCTTTGTTACTCTTGGTGGACTCTTTACATCTAGGTTCATGTACCATTCTAGTGTGCATTATCTTAGTGTGATTGCTAACTACATGATCTTTGTATCATCATCTATGATCTTCTTTTATTTCTAGATCTTCTCACATATGAATAAGTTCTTTTCAGGGTCCTCTGATGCCTCTCCTCGAAATTCTGGTAACTTGATCATGGGATCATGTCTTGCCATTTTGAATAATGTTGAACTACTACGTCTGCGTAGTGTAGATATTTTATTGTTACTTCCTGAGCTGGCTCCTCCAGTTGTTGCTCCTTGATTATATGTGTGGCATATTGTCTTTATTCCATTAAAATTCGATTGTCTAAATGTTGTTGTTCTTTCTAGTGTGTTAGTTGCACATGGGGTTGTAGGTTCCACACTAATGGTGATCTGGATTGGAGTTATGTGTTATGTTCCTGCCTTTGGACCTCTTTTTTTCCTCTCATATGTTGTGTGTAGGGTTTCCTTAATATGCTCCACATCCTAGATATCCTCTACCTCTTCTTCATAGCTTGCCAAGCCCTCTCTATCAGCTATGGCTCTGTTCTTGTTATTCATCTTATTTTGGTAGGGTACTTTGTTGCGTGTCTTTCCAACTTTTTCCATTGTCTTATTTATCTGGTATTCCTCCATCATGATCGGATGCATGGACTCATTCTTCTTTCCTTTATCCATCTCTTCCTCCATTTCTCAACTTCCTATCAATGCTTCCCCTCTTCCCCCCATGCGCACAGGGAATTTTAGTTGTCTGATTCCATAGTAATCACATCGTTGTCATACAATAAAATCTTGATTGAAGTATACAACAATATGACGTACCTACCTATGGGTCCTTTTAGAAAATCCTTCTCTACTACGGTGTCATAATTTGTTGTATCTACTGCAAATTCAGTGATAAATCCTACAACAATATTGTCTAACCAGAAATATACTACGTGCATAAATTTGTTATCAACTTGTTATAGTTGTGTGATCTCCAAATAATTTCACTCCAATTTCCCGATTCAGTTTGTAGGGTGGCTGTATTTTAATCTCAATAACCACTCCTGCAGCAAATGCAGGAAATGACAAAAAAATACTTCATGCAAGTCGCTAAACACGTATTTGTTGAGATATTTGTGCAATGTTAACTTAGGGTTTTTGTTATCCTTCTGTGCAAACTCAAGTTCCTTTGTTTTAAACCATATTTTGATCTTTTCCTTTGTTTGATTCCATGGCATGAACATTCCCTTATATACTTTCATTCTTCGCACATTTCTTCCACGGATTTTGTCCACTCAATCCCATGCAATTCCAGCCAGCAACATAAGAATTTGTTGATTATATCTTTCTTTCACTTCTTGGTCTGACCCAAGTTCAGATATCAGCAGGTTTCCAACAAAACCCTCTAAAACTATTTTCCCTCCTAGTAAACCAGAAGGAAACATTGTGCACAAAGTGCACCACGCAATATCACCCAAGATAACTTTATGGGTGACTGCAATTCTTAAGTGCTTGCAATCTAGGAATGAGTGGATATCTAGGAGTGTATTATATCTTCCTTTATGTATTAAACTTGTTATTGATTCAAGTATTTATAAGATTCCTTCATCTAATGCCTTATGCATGCATGATAATACATCTAACTTAACCATTCATTCATAAACTAATCATTGGAAGAAAGTAAACATTCAATAAACATTACATAGAACACAAGTTTTATCATGGTTCACCCCCTACTGGGCTACGTCCACAAAGATTTGGCTTCTCTTCTCTTGTATTTAGTCTGTTGCAAAATATGGCGATGCACACATTACATCTTCAATCATGCAATCATGATGAGGTTAAGGAACCTCTGTGAGGCGGACTAGATCACACCAGGTTGCTCAGCTTGTGACCTAACCCTCAAAATAAAGCTTACTTGACTCTTCCACACCTCATAACCAACCAACTATATATGGACCCTCACCAACAACACTAACCCATACCTCCTAGGTTCTTATTTATACTATTTTACTGGCTTATAGCCTCTACAATCCTTATCAAAAACCCTAAACCTATCATGGTTAGGCTTGTCTACCTGTGTGCCACATTGCTTTTCCTCTTGCATGCTGCTTTTCCTTTTTTTTTTTAATACTATTTTCTTTCCATCTGTTCTGCGCACTCCAAAATTAGGATTTCCTTTCCAAAATT
>JASDQU010104810.1:87355-100513 GCA_032191745.1 Picea mariana | reverse complement strand
ATATATCTAGCTAGAAAATACTACACACATTTGCAGAGAGAAATTGAAAAAGAAGAAGAAGGAGAGAAAGAATGGAAGAATTCTCATTAACTATATTCCACACTCAAAGAGTGAATAATTTACAATAGATATAGGATACTTGAGTAAATAATGAGCCATAGTGGTGGTATAGAGTGATATGGACACACACCAACAGTTACGGGAGTAAATTTCCACCTAGTCTAGTCTCTGAGGCAGTTACAAGAGTGAACTGCCACCTCTCTGAGTTAACTAGTCAACTAGTCTTCAGTTAACTTACTGAAAAAAGAGTAGTGTGGAGTAGATAAAGGAATCAAGGGTAATGAGCTAGTCTGGTGATGATCCCAAGGTAAGTCTTCATTACATGGTGATGATCCTAATGTTGCAAGGTGACAAAACCAAAGCATCATTTAAACTCAACTCAACTAGTCAAACTGAAGTGTCAATTGAAAGAGAATATTCTCCAAGTGGAATATTCTCCCCTAAAATATAGGATACTGGATAATGACTAATAAACAAGGAAAAACCTTAGGAAATATAAATCCTAGGTGTGTTTGAAGTAACTCCAACATTCTGTACTTCCTGGTGAAATACTGTCAGAATCATGTCCTCTTACATTTCCATTAATTGACTTAACCTTTTCTGTACGGTGCCCCTTTCTGTTATGTTGGTAATTGTTGCTACACATCGATTGGGTACCAAAAAATATAATGGCACCACTTCTTTCTTACCATATATCAATCTGAATGGTGTATGTCCTGTCAACTTTTTACATGTGGTCCTATATTCCCACAGTACTGTTGGTATTCTCAAGTCCCAATCATCCCTATTGACATTGTAGATCTTATTCAAACAATTTTCCAAAATATTATTGAAGGCTTCTACCATTCCATTTTCCTGAGGATGGTATGGTGTACTCTTCTGGTGATATATTTCAAACTCTTCAGTCATAGCCCTAATAGTATCATTGATAAAATGAGTTCCCTGGTCACTCATCAGAATCCTGGGACATCCAAATCTGGTGATCACTT
This sequence comes from Picea mariana, assembly GCA_032191745.1. NCBI lineage: Eukaryota > Viridiplantae > Streptophyta > Pinopsida > Pinales > Pinaceae > Picea > Picea mariana. The sequence goes on along the minus strand of JASDQU010104810.1, from coordinate 99,464 downwards.
GCTCAAACAAGAAGTGTTTTGTCTTTGTGCTATAGTATTTGACTCATGCTGCTACTACCCATCTGGTTAAGTATTCAGTCGCAGTAATGATATATCTATCTCTTGACCTTTTTTATGGTGTATTAATAGGTCCCACAAAATCTATTTCCCATTTTTCAAATACCTGCAGAGTGACTTGTGGTCTTAGAGGCATCTCAACCCTTTTGTTGGATTTTCCAACCCTCTGACAGACATCATATTTCTAGCAATATTCCTTGGAATCCTTATGTATTTTTGGCCACCATAATCATGCGCACAATACCTTATGTGTGGTATCTTTTAGTGCATAGTTTCCTCCAGCTATACCTTCATGAGCTTCTGCCAAAATTATGGGCCTTTCATGTTCCAATACACACCTTCTCAAAATGCTATCTGTGCCCATTTATATAAATTTCCTACAATAAGTTGATAGTCTGCAGCTCTGACTACCAGATTTTTCTTCTACAATGCTAAACTCTTGTGGAACAACCCATATGCTTAAGTATTCAATAATATCAACAAAGTATTCATCAGCTACATTTACTGAAATTAAATGTGCATCAGGGAAGTTGTCTTCCAAGTTAGTAGGTTCTTCTCCATTAGTTACCCTTGACAGGTGATCAGGCCCTTCATTCATCTTCCTGGTTTGACTATCACTTCGAAATCAAATTCTTGGAACAATAATAATCACCTATAGATCCTCCCCCCCAACACTGAATTTTTGACTAGATATTTGAGGGAAGAATGGCTTGTGAACATTTTAAAGTGTTTACCCAGTAAGTAGTGCCTAAACTTCTGAAGTGCATATACCATGGCTAGGCCTTCTCTTTTTTTGGTGTTGTAGTTCTTCTCTAATTATGAAAACTTTCTACTTGCAAAGGCTATAGGATGGTCCAAGTCCCCTACTCATAGCTATGCAAGAATTTCTCCAAGTGCTATGGTTGATGCATCTACATGCACATGAAATGTCTTTTCTCAATATGGGAATACTAGGATAGGTGATGTGACCATCTTTTCTTTTAAGGTGTCTAATCCTTGTTGACATTCCTCATTCCAGTGAAATCAGGTATCCTTCTTTAACAGTTTTCCCATTGGTGCAGTAATCTACACATACTGCCCCTTTATAAATTTCCTGTAATAGCCTGTATGTCCCAATGTTTCTCTTAACTGGTGTACTGACTTTGGTGATGGTAAATTTACAATGAATTCAATCTTAGCAGGGTCCACTAGTAAACCTTGTTTACACACTATATGTCCCAAAAATATTCCAAAAGGTGTACCAAAAATGTATTTCTTGATATTCAATGATATCTAACATTGTTTGCATCTTTCCAACATGAGTCTCAACACTTCTACATGGTCCTTTAACAGACTATATGCAGTTCAGTCATCCAGATATACTTCTAGAAATTGATGTATGAATTCCTTAAAAGAAGCTATGACTACTCTTGAAAAAATGGTTGGTGCATTCTTCATCCCAAATGGCATAACTGTATATTGGTGGAATCCCCATTATGTAGAAAAAGTAGTCTTATACCTGTCTTTTGGAGCTATTTTGATCTGATGATAACTTGAGAATCCATTTGTAAATGAATATGCTTCCTTGCCTCCCACATTCTCTAAGACCTCATTTGTAAAAGGGGTAGGGAAATGGTCATGTAAGAAAGCATCATTAAATTTCATCATATCTACACAAATCATTATCCCCCCTTGTTTCTTTTCTTTTACTACCATAGGACTTATCCATTCAAATTCCTCTATTGGTTCTATGATACCATCTTCCAACATTTGATCAATTTCTGCTTTCACTTTCTTCTTATACATTGGGTTCAATCTGTAGGGTCTCTGCCTAACATGTCTAGCCTCAGGTTTGAGAGGTATTTTCATTTCTCCTAGATCCTCTGCTATGCCTTTCATATCTATAAAGGTTGTTGGAAATATGTCACTGTATTCACGCAGTAAATATGTTATCTTTTCTACTGTTTGCTCATTCCAATAGTCTCTAATACTTGCAATTTTAGGATTGTCATTCATCCCAATGTTGACTTTATTCACTTTGATTGGTGCAACAAATACTTCTGACTCCATAGATGGACCTTCCACCTCTCTTTCTCCTTCAATTTATATAAAGTGAATATTGCACGAATCATCTTCATCGGGTGCTTCCTCTTCAACATGATAGCATGAGAATAACTCTTTGATTGTATGTTTGTTATGTTGTTGATATTATGTCATGATTGCAACTTCTGGTCCATTAATAAATATCATTCCTTGTATCATCTTCAGTGTTGAATCAATGTTGGGTTTCTCATGTTCAAATAAGAATGTTACTACAAAAATATGATGTAAACCTCTCCATTCTCTAGTGCCTCTATGCATCTCCTGGTATATATACCAATTCCCTGGGATTCCTTCCAATGTCTGGATAAAGTGATGAGGTCATTCCTCTGGTGGTGTCATCCTCCTCTGTGTTCCGCACTTCTCTAAGTGTTCAACTGGTGTTCCCTGTCCATCATACTTCTACATTTTATTGCCCCCCTACTCTGTGCCAAATCTAATGTGCAATAGTCATTTACACTGATACCAGTCCTGAATTGTTTCTTTGTGTGCACCCCACCATCTTGCAGGTGTGTCCTTGAGTGAAATATATAGGGCTAAGAGCCTCTTATTTTCTAGCACTTCATCTTCATATTTTTTCAAGAATTCATCTAAGTCATTTAACCCATGAAAACTGGGAGGTTCTCTTATCTTTGTACGAACCCATCTTACTGTGCAGTCTATTCTTGCACACCTCCTTGTGGAAACTTCATGTAACCTCTGCTTCTAATTCTCCAAACTTGTGTATAAGTCAGAAGCAAATGATGTAATGCTTCTCTAGTTGAGTACCCCATATGCATTTGGGTTAACATTATCCTCTTCATAGGCAGTGGTTATGTATAGTTGGTTTATTTCTTCCAAATCCAAACAAGTGGGATCTACAAACCTTTCTCATTCTGATGGATCCAATGGTGCAATGACTCTATATTCGCCTAATTCAAAAGTCATTTTCCTTGTCTTCATGTTTATTATATCTTGGTTATCAAATGCCAAATCCAATCCAAGTAATGGTGAGTACTGTTTTGTGCCATCTACTATCTCTATTACTTCAAAATATGCCATAGTGTGCACTCCATCCAAATCTATTGTCACACCTTTGAGCCTTCCAATTGGTATAACTCTATGTTGATTTGTTATTTTCAATTGGACAAGTGAATAGACTAGTGTGGGTTCTCCCATGCACTGCCATATCTTCTTAGGTAAGACATTTACTTGAGAGACTAAGTCCAATATAATATCACCCATATTGAAATGCCCATTATTAGCATTTAGTCTTAATTCTCTGCTTGTTCATATTCTAGTATGGAGATGATTGATTGTTTTATGTTCTAACTTCCCTTCCTCCTCTATGTTACATATTTCTAGCATATTTCGTAAAACCTTAACAGTTGATGGTTCATTCAATATCTTAACAAAAGATTGCAAAAACGATTTTATGGTACTCACTTGTTCTAAAGGTTGTCCTTTACTAGAATGGTCCATTGAGGAGGGAATCTTGTACATTAATGAATTTTGAGTTTGTTGTGCGGCTGATGTAGATGCAACATTTTTATTGAGAAACTCATGTCTAGCCTCTTTAAATGTTTCCTTTTCTTTTTCGTGCATCAAACTTATTTTGTGGTTCAATACTCCTCTTAACCCATTGGTGTTGCATTGGATCTTGTTTGATTGCGTCATTTCTTGTCTTGGCTCCTCCTCAAGTGACTATATTGATGTTTCTCCCATCATCCCTGGCTTCTATAGAAATCCACTAGACATTCTAGTTGTTTTGATTCATTTTTTCTTGGATCTTTCCCAAGAGTGTTGGACAATCTTATGTGTCATGATATGTTCCGTGACAGTACATACATGTCGCTGGTGGAAGTGGAAACTCCCTTACATAATGTATTGGCTGCTAGAAATTGTGACACACTACTAGACCTCTGCCTCATCCAAATCCTCCTCTACCTCATCCTCCACCTCTGTATCCACCTCGATCTCCTCATGGTGCATTGTACTAAGGCACATGTTTATACTGTGCAGGGTTATATTTTGGATGTACATTATTATACTACGGTTGCACATTGTTGTTGTGCATTATTGTATGGTAGAGGTACTGTTGATGATTTAAATTGCAATAAGGTTTTCACCCACAAAGAATTGCTTGAGGCTATTAATTATAAGCCAATAATATATATAATACTAGTAGGTGGGACTCCCTTATAGATTGGGAGATCAGATCTGGTTCTTATTCCATGTTTATGTTGTTGTTCGACATTGCTTACAAGTTTGAGCATGATTGATGATCAATGTTGGTTCTATTCACGACAAATGGACGATGGGTAATGCATGATTGTTTTGTTTCTATAGGTTCTAATGTTGTGTTGAAATGACTTATGATGTCCATTGTTACCTTTCCATTTACTCCTTGAACAATTACTTGTGCCACTTGCAAAAGATACATGTTAGTAACCACAAATAAGAGTAATTGAAAAGAAATAAGGCAATGTGAACAAAATCCACAAGAGGTGAACTATGCTACTATGTTATACGATGTTGCACTATACATTTGGAGTTAAGGGAAATTGTATTAATCAAAACTAACGATGAAAATGGTTATGTAATATATTGAGTCATTTAAAGGCATGTGATATGTGTTATAGTATGATAGGCAGTGGTAAAATGTGACATAGGTTGGCACTTTTGGCAAACAGTGGATGTTGGTTTTGATGCATGGTTTAATTGAATGAATTAATGGATTGGTGGGCTGGCGTGTAGTAATGAATTGAATGACTGGAGATTAGAGGTGATGTGCATTTACTGCACGTCACCCTATACCACTTCCATTGGCCATCACCCTGGATATTGTTCAACTGTGTTAGTTGTGGTTAACTCTGATTTTCAAGCAGAGGGAGAACTGCTCGACCAAGCTCGCATTTTTAAGGATTTTGTGGTTACATGTATGCCTTTTCTCCATCCATGAACCCGCTTTGGTTATGAAATAGATATTGGCTTGGTGATGTATGGGTATGTGCTTTTCTTAAGATTGGCAACTGTGTAAAATTCTGATAATTTTCTATAATGAAGGGTTGGTATGGTTTTCATTGCAACAATGTTTGAATTCATAGTTTCTTTGATCGTACTGATTTTTAGAAGTCATGAAGGATTTATGACCTTCTTATTGGTCTTGGTTGAAGGGTTTACATTTGATCCAGATTGGCTGAATATCTCCACATGTTCTTATCACCATATCCAGTCATTGTTGTTATGGGGTTTGTTGGGTTTGAAACACTTTGTATCCCTACATGTCGTTTCACTTGGGTATGGATTCGTTCATGTTACTAGTGTTTTCATAGGGGGTTATTATAGTCGTTATGCCAAAGGGATTGTTTAAGGAATATTGTTATTTCTCGGCTCTGTCCTATCTCAGCATTTTTCAGTTGATTGGGAAAACCATGAGGGTTATACCCTGCATGTTCTAAGTATTATTATAGGGGAAAAATAGGACCTTTCTCCTCTGTTCATAGTCTCTCCTATCATGAAAATTGTCAGCCTGTCTGTGAGGTTATTGGTGGTCTACCCTGTGTGTGCACCGTTGGTCTCGGAGGTTCTCACCCAATGTTCGAGGGAGACTTCAGTCTCCCTGTGTTGGTCCACAAAGAAAACCCTTGATTCTCAAGCCTTGTTTTTTATAGAGGGAACCATTATGTCATGTTGGGTATGTTGTTGGTGGTGTATTATAGACAATGTTGATCGTTGCCTCATCCCTGTGGATTATGTTGACAGTGGTGTTAGTTTCGATATTTAGTCACTGCATTGGTTATTATGACATTCGAATTATTGACTCAGCATTAGTTATAATCGATTAAGTCACAACGATGCTTCATGCGTGGTGCATTGACTTGTGTGGGATTCCTACAACATGTTAGGTTGAGTTGATGGTTGTTGTGACTGTGTGTGTTAAACTTCCAAATGGGAATATTGCAATCGTGGTGATTATGGTATGGCCATCCACTGTATATGCTATGGATATTATTTATTGCGCCATCAGATATGGTCACGGGTTTTTAAAAAAAATGGTTTTGTTGCAAATTTGATCAATGTATGAGATGAGATCAGGCTTACTATTGCTACCTCGTTATATTGATTGATAGCCCAACATTGTGGATGTTTAGTTTTAGAGTGATTGGACCTATACAAAAATGCTTTGCGTTTTGTCGAATGGTCTGTGTATTCCAAGCATGGTATGAGTTAAAATGGTGATTGTTGTCTGTGTGTTTAAATGGCAAGTCAGGATCCTTGCAATTAAAATATTGATGGTTATATTTGGTTTTCTATTGTGTGCGTTGATGAATATCATACATCATAGCAGCGATAAGCACAGTTTCTGTGACAATATGTTCTCAATACAACTTAATTGTTAAATTAACTTGAGGAATGGGATCGGGTGTGATTTTAGTGTCTATGTTTGATTTGAAGAAATGATTCATGGATAGAGGTTGATGTTTTGATGGAACAGATTGGAACAAGTGACTGTGTGTTCATTTAGAAATTGTTTTAAATATTAACTAGGGCAGTTGGGAAGAAATAGAACTCTTGCAGGTTGTTGTGGAAAGCATATTGTCTTGTTTTAATGACACTGTGTTAATGATTTAATTGTGAATAGTGGGAAAGTTAATACACATAATTGATTGAATTATACACGGTAGTTGTTTGATTGATCACACTGACTATTTGGTTGATGTTGGAACTTTTACGGTTGATATAGAATATTTTATGGATTACTTAATTAATTTTCTGAACAATATCCATTCTCTTTCCCAACCACTATTTCACTTTTCACTAATTGCAATCCCCTCGCCTTCCCACATTCATTTTCCGCTCCCTGTTCTTAAAATTTAATTACAGTTAAGAAAATTTTGTATTGGAACAATTTGAAATCACAATTCTAGGTTGGATCACAGTGATATGTCCTTCGGTTTACATTACAGTTGATTGTGTGTTCTCTTTGCGTAGTAACCATGATTATTTCCCCCCTCATTTTAACATTTTTCTCTCAATACAAGCCCCTCGCATATCCCAGAACCTTGTTCACCCCCTGCTCTTTGACAATTTGTATGGATTGGATTGCATGTGTCTGATATGTTGCTGAGCCAAAATTTATTTCATATTTTAAAAGAGTTGTCATGTATGGTTGTTAAAGGGACTATTTGCTAATAAATTATGCATACAAGAATGAGCCCTTCAAGCAAAAGGCTGAAAACTGAGGCCCGTCATGCCCCTAACAAAGGGAAAGCCACTACTGCCCCTTTCTCACCTTCAAATGATTCTGACAAATCTGTGCCCTCTCTCTTGCATTTGAGGGATGATTTCTCTCCTATTATTAGTGAGATTAAGCCTAAAGGCTCCACACAGCCTGAGAAAAATTCAGAAATATTAAAAGATGATAGCAGCAACAAGGGAAGGACTGCCTCATAGACTGGAAAATATGGATTTTGAGTTTTATTTTAATTATTGTTGATGATAGTTGACTTTAGAGGTTTTTGACAACATGTTTATTTTTGGATATATGAGTAATGCATTTTTGAAAATAATGTCAAATATCAATGAGATAAATTGTCAAATATGCATGTGATGATGGGAGCCACAAGGAGAGATGTTTTGTTAATTTAACTAGTTATGTTATGATTGTTAAGAACTAAAGGGAGTCACAGGGGGTCCCACTGACTAGTTATTATTTATTTATAACCTTTATTATGGTTTATTACTCTTCCCCCATTCACTAAAACGATGGTTGAGTTTTTAGTGAACTTAACTGATGAAGTAGTTCAACTACTTCAACAAATTCTAATTTGTTTAAAGACAAAAGGAAAGGGAGGAACAAGAGGAGGATATAAGGAGAAGCATACTAAGGTTTTATCTTTGAGTTTATGTTGAGATAGTTCAGTGTTCATTCATTCCTTAATTTATCACAAGCCTAATTCTTTTTTATGACAGCAGGGTCTTATTGTAGACAACAATATTCAGGGTTGAATTACATCATTCAAACACTTGTTTTTCAGAGGTGTTGATCTATCTTTGATATTCTGCGTAGACTTGTTTGTTTGTGAAATAGTTTTTATGACTAACAAAGGCTATTGTGCAAAGTCGAGTGGGAAGCAATCTATGGCAAGTTGATCCATCTTTTAGAGTTCAGTTTTGGTTTTCTGTCAGAGGTCCTTTTGTATGTTCCATCGGGGATGTCGAATTTTGACTTTGGTCCAAAACTTCTTCACGAAATTTTGTAAAGAGAATGACTCTTTGGTGAATTGGAATGAAATAAAGGATTGATTTATGTCTCATCTGTCTTGATTATCATCTTGATATCGTTGCTTCTGTCTTTACATTTATTTTAGCAACTATTATATTCAGAAAATCATATAAATAATAAATTTTCTAGCAAGATTTTATTGGTAAAAAGACTAGCCTAAGCACTTGCAATCAATACTTGTGAGTTAGGATATTAATTTTGATGGCTATAAACATAGGGTGGCATTCCCGTCTATTTTTATTTAGCCAAGTAGAATATGAAAATGATTGAGTAAGATCATTTCATATTTTTTCCTCAACATTTATTTGGCGACAATACTGGGGAGATCTTCAATATCTCTCTGGTTAATTTTTATACTCGATTATCATCGATACATCTATTTTTTCTGATATTTATTCTTTGACCATTTTCCTTCTTAATGATTGTTCATGTTGCAAGGCATCCCAATATCGAGCCCGGTCTTCAAGATCAGACCAACATTGCTTTGAATATGTTCAACACTATTTTAGACACTGCCAATACTCGTGCTAAGCTTAATCATTCATGGGCAGCAATTGAATGAGATATTAGTTCCCAAGAATGTTTGGAAGCTAGACATAGACAGCCTAGAAATCAGTAGTAACCTCTTGTTCCTTCAGTTTCACCCTTTCTTTCATGTCCTTAGACTCTCATGTTTCTAGAAGAAGAAGAGGCATATCACCTGAAATTAATCCTATTGCCGAAATAGGAAGAAGGAATGTTCTGTTATCTACCCAACAAAGTTATCTAAGGAGAACTTTGTCTGATTCTTCCAGCTCGTATTTATTTTCCTCATCTATCATCCACAAGATGGCATCTAGTGGTGGCTCTGGTGGCATGGGAAGTGCTTCCTCTTCTTATTCTTCATCTTCGTCAGTGATTGGTAGATTATATATCCACCATATCCATGTCCATTCTATCAAAAACCCCACCAAATTCATTAAAAAATATGGGCTTTCCCAGTTCGAAGAAGACGCCACAACCACACCATGGCATGTGTCCTCTCCTCTCAACCTAGAACTTATTATTCGTCCACTTCCTAAATTCAAAGAACATCTTCCTAGGTTTTCAGGAAATAACACTGTCACTACAAACGAACACCTGGTGGAATTTTCTAATGCTTGTCACAACATAGGGGCCAATGACAATGATACTTGCATGTGCTTATTCGTCAATTCCTTGGAGGGAAAGGTTGGGGTCAATTTCTTTGACCTTCCTCCTAATATTTTGTCTACTGGGGAAGAGTTAATTTACTGGTTTAGATCCACTTATGGGCAATCTAAAATCTAAGCCGAGAAGATATGGGAATACAATAACATCGCCTATAAGGATGGTGAAACCATCAATTCCTTCAACTTGTGTTTCACTAAGCTATACAATCAGATCCATGAACTCATTCGACCTCAGAACCAAATCGCTTTCATGCGTTACCTTCCCCCTACCATCATAGGCTTGAGGAAAAAGCCATTGATAATCTCAATTTCTCTCTGCATACTTGTTTAGTGTATGAATAATAGCTTTAAAGAAGAGGCCTTCCTCAGGGAGAATCGATTAAACAGACAGACATGTTCGCCCTCCTACAAATAGTGCAAGATATGAAAAATCGTATGATAGCATATGAGCGAAAGGGGACTGTCTCACCTTTCACCCCTGAGGCTTCATCCTCTTCTACACCCCCCTTTAGAAGTCCAATTGAAAATAATTTTCAGCCTAAAGCTATCTTTCCTTGAATTTGGTGTAACTTTTGCAAGGAACACCATGAGGAAACCACATCTGAAGTAAGGAAGAGTGTCAAAGATAAGATCTTTGCTAAAAAACCAGAAACTACCATCGTTGTCCTAGATTTTGCAGATCCAGAAGATGTCATGATCATCAATACTAGGAACAAAGCCTATGCTCTCGAGGGAAAATTTGATCCTCCCCGCAATTCTTCTATCCCAATCTCACCCTCACCCGCTATTACTGTTCAGATTCCTAAGGGTCATGATAGTCAAGAAACAACTTCCCCTCTCCCCTCTTCCAAGTATAATATCTTGAATCAATTGGCCAACATCAAAGAAGATTCAACCCTTCTGGACATGGTTGTCATCCCTGAGAAACTGAGGCATTTGAAATAATTCATTGAAGGAAAAGCTTATGTTGTAGTCAACCTCTCTAAATAGGTGAACAAAGAGGAATCGTCTATAAATAAGGTAGGTGTACATAACTTTAGATACCCTATAAAAAAACCACCTTTTTATATTTCTGTAAAGATCATGGATAAGATTGCCCATTGTTGCCTCATTGATGGCGATTCAGGCCCAAGCATGATGTCGAAGATTATTATGGAAGAGCTAGGCTTATCTTGTACAAAAGAAAATTCCATAAGCATGCTCTCCTATAATAGTCTACAACAAACGACTATAGGTGAGATTAAATATGTGACCTTAGTTTTGTGTGCACACCCTAAAATAAGGACAACCCTTAGCATTCAGGTAATTGACATTCCAGTAAGTAATTACTCAATCATCTTGGGAAGAGATTGGCAAGCTTTAATGGGTGGATACCTCTCACTCGACAGAACACATTTATCCGTTCCTTGAAATGGTAAAAAAATTATAGTCCTTAGAGAGGGAAGGATTTCACCTTACATAGAGAGTGTCCCATGGCCTAATGTAAACTATATCGAAGAGGACATAGGGGTGTATTCCATTTTTGTTGAGGAGAATAACATTCCCATGGAAAAAATTGATTTATATGATAGTATGTGGCACATGCACTTTGATGGTTCATCCTCTAATGAAGGAAACGAATCTGGCATTATCTTGATTTCTCCTGTAGGAAAAATCCATAACTTTTCTTATAGGTTGGAGTTTGCTTGCACGAATAATGTCACTGAATTCAAAGGTTTATTATTAGGCATTGAAAACACCTATAATCTTGGTTGTGGTCACCTCTCACCTTTTTGGGATTCCGAGCTTGTTGTGAACCTCGTACGTAATATTTACTCTCTTAGAAACAAGTTGATGAAACGATACACCCAAACTATTTGGGTGCCGATACACCCAAACTGTTTGGGTGCTTATCTCGAACCTTTTATCTTTCAACATTACTCATGTTAAGAGGGAATTGAACCCAATGGTTGATCGATTAGCGTTTTTTGCAGCCTCTCATAATCGACAACTTTTGCCTCACATACCTGAATGTACTTTCCAATCTCTATATCGCCCACATATCCCCGACAACATAGAATCTTGGTAGATATTCTCTAACGATGAAAGAATTTGCGCTTTCATTAAAAATTAACCTTTTAAGCCCAAGGAAATTATATCCATATAAGATAACAATATTCCTAAGGGCTTGACTCCTCTAGAAAGTTTGTTTTCATCGAGTGATGTAGGAAACAAGGAGAAATAGAAGGAAGAGAAGTCAAAAAGGAAGGTGGGTGAAACCATTTCCTTGAACATTGGGACACCCGAGGCTCCAAAGAATGTTAAAATAGGTGCCAAATCTTCAGATGAAAAGAAAATGAAGTTTTCCAATCTACTTGGTGAATTTCAAGATGTTTTTTCTTGGTCTTATGAGGATCTTCATGGATTTGATCTTGGTCTTATACAGCATGCCATCCCCATTAAGGAAGGCATAAAACCAGTTAGGAAAAAACAAAGACCTATCAACCCTGCGCTAGAAGAAACTATTCAAAAGGAT
>JASDQU010104810.1:66703-87335 GCA_032191745.1 Picea mariana | reverse complement strand
TCAAGACCATGTTCACTATCATCTATTTCATGATTATTGAAGAGGTAAGCAATACCAATTGGCTTCCATTCAGAATCATGGACTAATTTACCAATGCCTTCTACACCTTGCAATGGATGCTCAAACTAGACTCTATGAATGGCCTTCTCGTTTTGCAGAATTTGGCCATTGTCTTTTATCATAACCCTGCATACAATGATCATTTGCTTGAGCCTTACTTTTCCCAAGGCCAAAAAGATTATTTTCTAGTTCCACGACGTGGGTGAACATCCCGTGTAGATTAGGAGCCCTTCTTTCCATGAGAAAAAAGGAGAAAGTTGGCAGCAGGTTCATAGGGTCGAACTTTTACTATCAAACTTTGATAAATCTTCATTTACTTATCTTCATGGAGTAGAACTCAATGAGGTAATAGTGACGGCTCTTCTTCTCTCCCCATTTATCCAAGAAAATATGATAGAAATCTATCCAGGAGGTAATTGAATCAGCTGCCAAATCTTTGAACCAACTTCTAACATCTCCCGTCAAGGAATGACAAAATATCCTCATAAAAACATCATCATGCTTGATTTCTAAGTAATCAATGTAGTCTTGAAATGTTGTAATATGCTCTTCTGGTGTAAATGTGTCATCTCCATTGAACCTAGGAATGTCTTTAGGATATTTGGTAGGCATGTCATGAAAGACTAATGAAACTCCGAGTTCTTTATTTCTATTTACAATCCAAGAGTGAGGATCTTGAAACAATTCTTCCTAAGGTCCACTGCTCATTGGTATAGGGTCTTCTCTATAGGTTTCCTCTTCTTTATGACCTCCAATAGATAATAATAAAAGGGAATTTTTGGTGAACAATAATGAATAAACCCAATAAATATTAAAACAGATAATCAATGTATATACCATCAGACGATATTCATTTGATCCCCCGTCCATGTGCCCATATTTTCTACAATTTTTTGTAGTTTTTTCTATTAAAACTATTTCAGGACGTCTAGTACAACAATATTTGCAAGGGAAATAACATTTACCGTCACCCTTTTCACCCTCTTTAATTCTTTTCCCAGCTCTAATGTTTTCTGACATTCTTCCCCATAGACTTATACTAAAACAAATATCTATTTTTTGTTCGCCGAGAAGACCCGCAAACTCTTTTTGAAGCGTCCTTATTATATAAAACTTGTCGCAAAATCCATCAAATGCAACATATTTATAGATTTTGTAACGTCGCAATTCCGACGTAAAAAATTCCTAAGTGACCATTGGTATTTTGACTTGGTGAACATACTAAGGTGATCGTTGGAGGGGAAAACCTAGTTTCGAAAACGTCGCAATTGCGACATACATTTTCACAAATGTGGCAAGAGAGACATTCCAGTGGAAAATGTGGCAAGAGCGACGTTAACGTGGCAAGACCGACGTTAACGTGGCAATTGCGACATACAGCTTCACAAACATGGAAAGAGAGACGTTCCAGTGGAGAACGTGGCAAGAGAGATGTTCCAGTGGAAAACGTGGCAAGAGCGACGTTAACGTGGCAAGACCAACATTAACGTGGCAAGACCGACATTAACGTGGCAAGAGCGATGTTATCAGGAAACATGATTTATTTTTTTTATAAATTTCCTCTATTTTGCAACAATATGGACAATTTTTTCCATAATGCCGCAAATAAAACGTTGGAATTTTTACAATATGTAGTAGTGAGTAAGTAGTGCCTAAACTTCTGAAGTCCATATACCCTGGCTAGGCCTTCTCTTTCTATGGTGTTGTAGTTCTGCTCTAATTCTAAAAACTTTCTACTTGCAAAGGCTATAGGATGGTCTAAGTCCCCTACTCATGGCTATGCAAGAATTGCTCCAAGTTCTATGGTTGATGCATCTACATGCACATGAAATGTCTTTTCTCAATATGGGAATACTAGGATAGGTGATGTGACCATATTTTCTTTTAAGGTGTCCAATCCTTGTTGACAGTCCTCATTCCAGTGAAATCTGGTATCCTTCTTTAACAATTTTCCCATTGGTGCAGTAATCTACACATACTTCCCCTTTATAAATTTCTTGTAATAGCCTGTATGTCCCAATGTTTCTCTTAACTGGTGTACTGACTTTGGTGGTGGTAAATTTACAATGAATTCAATCTTAGCAGGGTCCACTAGTAAACCTTGTTTACACACTATATGTCCCAAAAATATTCCAAAAGGTGTACCAAAAATGTATTTCTTGATATTCAATGATATCTAACATTGTTTGCATCTTTCCAACATGAGTCTCAACACTTCTACATGGTCCTTTAACAGACTATATGCAGTCCAGTCATCCAGATATACTTCTAGAAATTAATGTATGAATTCCTTAAAAGCAGTTATGACTACTCTTGAAAAAATGGTTGGTGCATTCTTCATCCCAAATGGCATAACTATATATTGGTAGGATCCCCATTATGTATAAAAAGTAGTCTTATACCTATCTTCTGGAGCTATTTTGATCTGATGATAACTTGAGAATCCATCTGTAAATGAATATGCTTCCTGGCCTCCCACATTCTCTAAGACCTCATCTGTAAAAGGGGTAGCGAAACAGTCATGTAAGAAAGCATCATTAAGTTTCATCATGTCTACACAAATCCTTATCCCCCCTTGTTTCTTTTCTTGTACTACCATAGGACTTATCCATTCAAATTCCTCTATTGGTTCTATGATACCATCTTCCAACATTCGATCAATTTCTTCTTTCACTTTCTTCTTATACATTGGGTTCAATCTGTAGGGTCTCTGCCTGACAGGTCTAGCCTCAGTTTTGAGAGGTATTTTCATTTCTCCTAGCTCCCCTGCTATGCCTTTCATCTCTATAAAGGTTGTTGGAAATATGTCACTATATTCACGTAGTGAATATGTTATCCTTTCTACTGTTTGCTCATTCCAGTAGTCTCCAATACTTGCAATTTTAGGATTGTCATTCGTCCCAATGTTGACTTTATTCACTTTGATTGGTGCAACAAATACCTTTGACTCCATAGATGGACCTTCCACCTCTCTTTCTCCTTCAATTTATATAATGTGAATATTGCACGAATCATCTTCATCGGGTTCTTCCTCTTAAACATGATAGCATGAGAGTAACTCTTTGATTGTATGTCTATTATGTTGTTGATATTATGTCATGATTGCAACTTCTGGTTCATTAATAAATATCATTCCTTGTATCATCTTCAATGTTGAATCAATGTTGGGTTTCTCATGTTCAAATAATAATGTTACTACAAATATATGATGTAAACCTCTCCATTCTCTTGTGCCTCTACGCATCTCCTGGTATATATACCAGTTCCCTGGGATTCCTTCCAATGTCTGGATAAAGTGATGAGGCCATTCCTCTGGTGGTTTCATCATCCTCTGTGTTATGCACTTCTCTAAGTGTTCAAATGGTGTTCCCTGTCCATCATACTTCTACATTTTATTGCTCCCCTGATCTGTGCCTAATCTAATGCGCAATAGTCATTTACACTGATACCAGTCCTGAATTGTTTCTTTGTGTGCACCCCACCATCTTGCAGGTGTGTCCTTGAGTGAAATATATAGGGCTAAGAGCCTCCTATTTTCTAGCACTTCATCTTCATATTTTGTCAAGAATTCCTCTAAGTCATTTAACCCATGAAAACTGGGAGGTTCTCTTATATTTGTACCAACCCATCTTACTGTGCAATCTATTCTTGCACACCTCCTTGTGGAAACTTCATGTAATATCTGTTTCTAATTCTCCAAACTTGTGTCTAAGTCAGAAGCACATGATGTAATGCTTCTCCAGCTGAGTACCCCATCTGCAGTTGGGTTAACATTATCCTCTTCATAGGCAGTGGTTATGTACATTTGGTTTATTTCTTCCTGATTCAAACAAGTGGGCTCTACAAACCTTTCTCATTCTGATGGATCCAATGGTGCAATGACTCTATATTCGCCTGATTCAAAAGTCATTTTCCTTGTCTTCATGTTTATTATATCTTGGTTATCAAATGCCCAATCAAATCCAAGTAATGGTGAGTACTGTGTTGTGCCATCTACTATCTCTATTACTTCAAAATATGCCATAGTGCGCACTCCATCCAAATCTATTGTCACACCTTTGAGCCTTCCAATTGGTATAACTCTGTGTTGATTTGCTATTTTCAGTTGGACAAGTGAATAGACTAGTGTGGGTTCTCCCATGCACTGCCATGTCTTCTTAGGTAAGACATTTACTTGAGAGAATAAGTCCAATATAATATCACCGATATTGAAATCCCCATTATTAGCATTTAGTCTTAATTCTCTGCTTTTTCATATTCTAGTATGGAGATGATTGATTGTTTTATGTTCTAACTTCCCTTCATCCTCTATGTTACATATTTCTAGCATATTTTGTAAAACCTTAATAGTTGATGGGTCATTCAATATCTTAACACAAGATTGCAAAAATTATTTTATGGTACTCACTTGTTCTAAAGGCTATCCTTTACTAGAATGGTCCATTGAGGAGGGAATCTCGTACATTAATGAATTTTGAGTTTGTTGTGCGGCTGATGTAGATGCAACATTTTTATTGAGAAACTCATGTCTAGCCTCCTTAAATGTTTCCTTTTCTTTTTTGTGCATCAAACATATTTTGTGGTTCAATACTGTTCTTCACCCATTGGTGTTGCATTGGATCTTGTTTGATTGCATCATTTCTTGTCTTGGTTCCTCCTCAAGTGACTATATTGATGTTTCTCCCATCATCCCTAGGTTCTGTAGAAATCCACTGGACATTCTGGTTGTTTTGATTCATTTTTTTTTGGATTTTTCCCAAGAGTGTTGGAAAATCTTATGTGTCATGGTATGTTGTGTGACAGTACATACATGTCACTGGTGGAAGTGGAAACTCCCTTACATAATGTCCTGGCTGCTGGAAATTGTGATACACTGCTAGACCTCTCCCTCATCCAAATCCTCCTCTACCTCATCCTCCACCTCTGTATCCACCTCAATTTACTCACGGTGCATTGTACTAAGGCACATGTTTATACTGTGCAGGGTTATATTGTGGATGTACATTATTATACTACGGTTTCACATTGTTGTTGTGCATTATTGTATGGTGGCAGTACTGTTGACGATTAAAATCGCAACAAGGTTTTCTCTCGCAAAGTATTGCTTGAGGATATTAAGTATAAGCCAATAACATATATAATACTAGTAGGTGGGACTCCCTTGTAGATTGGGAGATCAGATCTGGTTCATATTCCATGTTTATGTTGTTGTTCAACATTGCTTACAAGTTTGAGCATGATTGATGATCAATGTTGGTTCTATTCACGACAAATGGACGATGGGTAATGCATGATTTTTTTGTTTCTATAGGTTCTAATGTCGTGTTGAAATGACTTATGATGTCCATTGTTACCTTTCCATTTACTCCTTCAACAATTACTTGTGCCACTTGCAAAAGATACATGTTAGTAACCACAAATAAGAGTAATTGAAAAGAAATAAGGAAATGTGAACAAAATCCACAAGAGGTGAACTATGCTACTATGTTATACGATGTTGCACTATACATTTGGAGTTAAGGGAAATGGTATTAATCCAAACTTATTATGAAAATGGTTATGCAATATATTGAGTCATGTAAAGGCATGTGATATGCGTTATAGTATGATAGGCAGTGGTAAAATGTGACATAGGTTGGCGCTTTTGGTAAACATTGGATGTTGGTTTTGATGCATGGTTTAATTGAATGAATTAATGGATTAGTGGGCTGGCGTGTACTAATGAATTGAATGACTGAAGATTGGAGGTGACGTGCATTTACTACACATCACCCCATACCACTTCCACTGGTCATCACCCTGGATATTGTTCAACTGTGTTCATTGTGGTTAACTCCAATTTTCAAGCAGAGGGAGAACTGCTTAGCCAAGCTCGCATTTTTAAGGATTTCATGGTTACATGTATTCCTTTTCACCATCCATGAACCTGCTCTGGTTATGAAATAGATATTGGCTTGGTGATGTATGGGTAAGTGTTTTTCTTAAGATTGGCAACTGTGTAAAATTCTGATAATTTTCTGTAATGAAGGGTTGGTATGGTTTTCATTGCAACAATGTTTGAATTCATAGTTTCTTTGATCGTACTGAGTGTTAGAAGTCATGAAGGATTTATGACCTTCTTATTGGTCTTGGTTGAAGGGTTTACATTTGATCCAAATTGGTTGGATATATCCACGTGTTCTTATCACCATATCTAGTCATTGTTGTTATGGGGTTTGTTGGGTTTGAAACACTTTGTATCCCTACGTGTCGTTTCACTTGGGTATGGATTCGTTCATGTTACTGGTGTTTTCATAGGGGGTTATGATAGTCGTTATGCCAAAGGGATTGTTTAAGGAACATTTCTATTTCTTGGCTCTTTCCTATCTCATCATTCTTCAGTTGATTGGGAAAACCACGAGGGTTATACCCTGCATGTTCTAAGTATTATTATAGGGGAAAAATAGGACCTTTCTCCTCTATTCATAGTCTCTCCTATCACGAAAATTGTTAGCCTGTCTGTGAGGTTATTGGTGGTCTAACCTGTGTGATCATCGTTGGTCTCGAAGGTTCTCGCCCAATGTTCAGGGGAGACTTCAGTCTCCCTGTGTTGGTCCACAAAGAAAACCCTTGATTCTCAAGCCTGGTTTTTTATAGAGGGAACTATTATGTCATGTTGGGTATGTTGTTGGTGGTGTATTATAGACAATGTTGATCGTTGGCTCATCCCTGTGGATTATGTTGACAGTGGTGTTAGTTTCGATATTTAGTCACTGCATTGGTTATTATGACATTCGAATTATTGACTCAACATTAGTTATAATCGATTAAGTCACAACGATGCTTCATGCGTGGTGCATTGACTTGTGTGGGATTCCTACAACATGTTAGGTTGAGTTGATGGTTGTTGTGACTGTGTGTGTTAAATTTCCAAATGGGAATATTGCAATCGTGGTGATTATGGTATGGTCATCCACTGTATATGCTATGGATATTATTGATTTCACCATCAGAGATGGTCACGGGTTTTTAAACAAAATGGTTTTGTTGCAAATTTGATCAATGTATGAGATGAGATCAAGCTTACTGTTGCTAAATCGTTATGTTGATTGATAGCCCAACATTGTGGATGTTTAGTTTTAGAGTGATTGGACCTGTACAAAAATGCTCTGTGTTTTGTCGAATGGTCTGTGTATTCCAAGCATGGTATGAGTTAAAATGGTGATTGTTGTCTGTGTGTTTAAATGGCAAGTCAGAATCCTTGCAATTAAAATATCGATGGTTGTATTTGGTTTTCTATTGTGTGCATTGATGAATATCATGCATCGTAGCAGCGATACGCACAGTTTCTGTGACAATATGTTCTCATTACAACTTAATTGTTAAATGAACTTGAGGAATGGGATCAGGTGTGATTTTAGTGTCTATGTTTGATTTGAAGAAATGATTCATGGATAGAGTTTGATGTTTTGATGGAACATATTGGAACAAGTGACTGTGTGTTCATTTAGAAATTGTTTTAAATATTAACTGGGGCAGTTGGGAAGAAATAGAACTCTTGCAGGTTGTTGTGGAAAGCATATTGTCTTGTTTTAATGACACTGTGTTAATGATTTAATTGTGAACAGTGGGCAAGTTAATAAACATAATTGATTGAATTATACATGGTAGTTGTTTGATTGATCACACTGACTATTTGGTTGATGTTGGAACTTTTACGGTTGATATAGAATGTTTTATGGATTACTTAATTAATTTTCTGAACAATATCTGTTCTCTTTCCCAATCACTATTTCACTTTTCACTAATTGCAATCCCCTCGCCTTCCCACGTTCATTTTTCACTCCATGTTCTTAAAATTTAATTACAGTTAAGAAAATTTTGTATTGGAACAATTTGAAATCAGAGTTCTAAGTTGGATCACAGTGATATGTCCTTCAGTTTACATTACAGTTGATTGTGTGTTGTCTTTGAGTAGTAACCATGATTATTTCCCCCCTCATTTTAACATTTTTCTCTCAATACAAGCCCCTCGCATATCCCAGAACCTTGTTCACCCCCTGCTCATTGACAATTTGTATGGATTGGATTGCATGTGTCTGATATGTTGTTGAGCCAAAATTTATTTCATATTTTAAAAGAGTTGTCATGTATGGTTGTTAAAGAGACTATTTGATAAAAAAATTATGCATACAGGAATGAGCCCTTCAAGAAAAAGGCTGAAAACTGAGGCCCATCATGCCCCTGACAAAGGGAAAGCCACTACTTCCCCTTCCTCACCTTCAAATGATTTTGACAAATCTGTGTCCTCTCTCATGCATTTGAGGGATGATTTCTCTCCTATGAATAGCGAGATTAAGCCTAAAGGCTCCACACATTCTAAGAAAAAATCATAAATATTAAAAGATGATAGTAGCAACAAGGGAAGGACTGTCTCATAGACTAGAAAATATGGTTTTTGAGTTTTATTTTAATTATTGTTGACGACAGTTGACTTTAGAGGTTTTTGACAACGTGTTTATTTTTGGATATATGAGTAATTCATTTTTGAAAATAATGTCAAATATCAATGATATAAATTGTCAACTATGCATGTGATGATGGGAGCCACAAGGAGAGATGTTTTGTTAATTTAATTAGTTATGTTATGATTGTTAAGAACTAAAGGGAGTCACAAGGGGTCCCACTGACTAGTTATTATTTATTTATAACCCTTATTATGATTTATTACTCTTCCCCCCTTAACTAAAAAGATGGTTGAGTTTTTAGTGAACTTAACTGATGAAGTAGTTCAACTACTTCAACAAATTCTAATTTGTTTAAAGACAAAAGGAAAGGGAGGAACAAGAGGAGGATATAAGGAGAAGCATACTAAGGTTTCCTCTTTGAGTTTATGTTGAGATAGTTCAGTTTTCATTCATTCCTTAATTTATCACAAGCCTAATTCTTTTTTATGACAGTGGGGTCTTATTGTAGACAACAACATTCAGGGTTGAATTACATCATTCAGACACTTGTTTTTCAGAGGTGTTGATCTATCTTTGATATTCTGCGTAGATTTGTTTGTTTGTGAATTAGTTTTTATGACTGACAAAGGCTATTGTGCAAAGTTGAGTGGGAAGCAATCTGTGGCAAGTTGATCCATCTTTTAGAGTTCAGTTTTGGTTTTCTGTCAGAGGTCCTTTTGTATGTTCCATTGGGGATGTCAAATTTTGACTTTGGTCCAAAACTTCTTCACGAAATTTTGTAAAGAGAATGACTCTTTGGTGAATTGGAATGAAATAAAGGATTGATTTATGTCTCATTTATCTTGATTATCATCTTGATATCTTTTCTTCTGTCTTTACATTTATTTCAGCAACTATTATATTCAGAAAATCATATAAATAATAAATTTTCCAACAAGCTTTTATTGGTAAAAAGACTAGCCTAAGCACTTGTAATCAATACTTGTGAGTTAGGATATTAATTTTGATGGCTATAAACCTAGGGTGGCATTCCCATCTATTTCTATTTAGCCAATTAGAATATGAAAATGCTTGAGTAAGATCATTTCATATTTTTTCCTCAACATTTATTTGGCGACAATACTGGGGAGATCTTCAATATCTCTCTGGTTAATTTTTATACTAGATTATCATCGATACATCTATTTTTTCTGATATTGATTATTTGACTATTTTCCTTCTTAATGATTTTTCCTATTGCAAGGCATCCCAATATCGAGCCCGGTCTTCAAGATCAGACCAACATTGCTTTGAATCTGTTTAACACTATTTTAGACACTGTCAATACTCGTGTTGAGCTTAATCATTCATGGGCAGCAATTGAGCGAGATATTAGTTCCCAAGAATGTTGGGAAGCTAGACATAGACAACCTAGAAATCAGTAGTAACCTCTTGTTCCTTCAGTTTCACCCTTTCTTTCATGTCCTTAGACTCTCATGTTTCTAGAAGAAGAAGAGGCATATCACCTGAAATTAATCATATTGCTGAAATAGGAAGAAGGAATGTTTTGTTATCTACCCAACAAAGTTTTCTAAGGAGAACTTTGTCTGATTCTTCCAGCTCGTATTTATTTTCCTCATCTATCATCCACAAGATGGCATCTAGTGGTGGCTTTGGTGGCACCGGAAGTGCTTCCTCTTCTCATTCTTCATCTTAGTTAGTGATTGGTAGCTTATATATCCACCATATCCACGTCCATTCTATCAAAAACCCCACCAAAGTCATTAAAAAATATGGGCTTTCCCAGTTCGAAGAAGACGCCACAACCACACCATGGCATGTGTCCGCTCCTCTCAACCTAGCACCTGTTATTCGTCCACTTCCTAAATTCAAAGAACATCTTCCTAGGTTTTCAGGAAATAACACTGTCACTACAAACAAACACCTGGTGGAATTTTCTAATGCTTGTCACAACATAGGGGCCAATGACAATGATACTTGCATGTGCTTATTCATCAATTCCTTGGAAGGAAAGGTTGGGGCCAATTTCTTTGACCTTCCTCCTAATATTTTGTCTACTGGGGAAGATTTAATTTACTAGCTCAGATCCACTTATGGGAAATATAAAATCCAAGCTAAGAAGATATGGGAATACAATAACATCGCCTATAAGGATGGTGAAACCATCAATTCCTTCAACTTGCATTTCACTAAGCTATACAATCAGATCCATGAACTCAATCGACCTCATAACCAAACCTCTTTCATGTGTTACCTTTCCCCTACCATCATAGGCTTGAGGAAAAAGCCATTGACAATCTCATTTTCTCTCTGCATACTTGTTTAGAGTATGAATAATAGCTTGAAAGAAGAGGTCTTCCTTAGGGAGAATCGATTAAACAAACAAACATGTCCGCCCTCCTACAACTAGTGCAAGATATGAAAAATCGTATGATAGCGTATGAGAGAAAGGGGTCTGTCTCACCTTTCACCCCTGAGGCTTCATCCTCTTCTACACCCCCCTTTAGAATTCCAATTGAAAATAATTTTCATCCTAAAGCTATCTTGCCTTGAAGTTGGTGTAACTTTTGCAAGGAACACCATGAGGAAACCACATCTGAAGTAAGGAAGAGTGCCAGAGATAAGATATTTGGTAAAAAACCAGAAACTACCATCGTTGTCCTAGATTTTGCAAAGCCAGAATATGTCATGATCATTAATACTAGGAACAAAGCCTATGCTCTCAAGGGAAAATTTGATCCTCCCCGCAATTCTTCTATCCCAAGCTCAACCTCACCCGTTGTTACCGTTCAGATTCCTAAGGGTCCTGATAGTCAAGAAACAACTTCCCCTCTCCCCTCTTCCAAGTATAATATCTTGAATCAATTGGCCAACATCAAAGCAGATTCAACCCTTCTGGACATGGTTGTTGTCCCTAAGAAACAGAGGCATTTGAAACAATTCATGGAAGGAAAATATTCTATTGTAGCCAACCTCTCTGAAGAGGTGAACAAAGAGGACTCGTATGTAAATAAGGTAGGTGTACATAACTTTAGATACCCTGTAAAAAATTCACCTTTGTACATCTCTGTAAAGATCATGGATAAGATTGCCCATTGTTGCCTCATTGATGGTGGTTCAGGCCCAAGCATGATGTCGAAGATCATTATGGAAGAGCTAGGCTTACCTTGTACAAAAGAAAATTCCAGAAGCATGCTCTCCTATAATAGTCTACAACAAACGACTATAGGTGAGATTAAAGATGTGACCTTAGTTTTGTGTGTACACCCTAAAATAAGGACAACCCTTAGCATTCAGGTAACTGGCATGCCAGTAAGTAATTACTCAATCATCTTGGGAAGAGATTGGCAAGCTTTAATGGGTGGATACCTCTCACTCAACAAAACACATTTATCCGTTCCTCGGAATGGTAAAAAAGTATAGTCCTTAGAGAGGGAAGGATTTCACCTTACATAGAGAGTGTCCCACGGCCTAATGTAAACTATATCAAAGAGGACCTAGGGGTGTATTCCATTTTTGTTGAGGAGGATAACATTCCCATGGAAAAAATTGATTTATATGATAGTATGTGGCACATGCACTTTTATGGTTCATGCTCTAATGAAGGCAACGAATCTGGCATTATCTTGATTTCTCCTGTAGGAAAAATCCATAACTTTTCTTATAGGTTGGAGTTTGCTTGAACGAACAATGTCATTGAATTCAAAGGTTTATTATTAGGCATTGAAAATGCCTATAATCTTGGTTGTGGTCACCTCTCACCTTTTTGGGATTCCGAGCTTGTTGCGAACCTCGTACGTAATATTTACTCTCCTAGAAACAAGTTGATGAAATGATACACCCAAACTGTTTGGGTGCTTATCTTGAACCTTTTATCTTTCAACATTACTCATGTTAAGAGGGAATTGAACTCAATGGTTGATCGATTAGCTTTTTTTGCAGCCTCTCCTAATCGAAAACTTTTGCCTCACATACCTGATTGTACTTTCCAATCTCTATATCGCCCACATATCCCCGACAATATAGAATCTTGGCAGGTATTCTCTAATGATGAAACCATTTGTGCTTTCATTCAAAATTAACCTTTTAAGCCCAAGGAAATTATATCCATATAAGATAACAATATTCCTAAGGGCTTGACTCCTCTAGAGAGTTCATTTTCATCGAGTGATGTAGGAAACAAGGAGAAATAGAAGGAAGAGAAGTCAAAAAGGAAGGTGGGTGAAACCATTTCCTTGAACATTGGGACACCCGAGGCTCCAAAGAATGTTAAAATAGGTTCCAAATCTTCAGATGAAGAGAAAATTAAGTTTTCCAAGCTACTTGGTGCATTTCAAGATGTTTTTTCTTGGTCTTATGAGGATCTTCATGGTTTTGATCCTGGTCTTATACAACATGCCATCCCCATTAAGGTAGGCATAAAACCATTTAGGCAAAAACAAAGACCTATCAACCCTGCGCTAGAAGAAACTATTCGAAAGGATTTGGAAAAAATATTGAAGGTTGGAATCATTTTTCCGGTCAAGTATTTCGAGTGGGTTTCAAATTTGGTTCCTGTTCGGAAATTGACTGGTCAAATCAGATTATGCATCGATTTTCATGCATTAAATCGAGCTAGTATAAAATATCACTTTCCTCTCCCTAATATGGAAATGATTTTGCAGCAAGTGGCATAGTCACAAATGAATTCCTTACTTGACGGTTTTTCCAGTTACAATCAAATCAAGGTAAAAAGGGTAGATAAATATAAAACCACCTTTATTACTCATTGGGGTACCTTTTCTTATGAACATATGCCTTTTGTATTATCTAATGCAGGTGCCACCTTTCAAAGATCTATGCAAATAGATTTTGACAATTTTATCGGTAAGATCATTCAAATCTACCTTGATGACTTAACGGTGTATTCTAAAATCCGATCAGACCATTTTGGTCATCTGAGAAAATTTCTCATGCAATATAGAAAATTTGCCATTTCCCTAAATCCTTCCAAGTCCATTTTCGACGTTACCGAGGGAAAGCTCCTTGGACACATTGTCTCTGATTTAGGAATAAGAATTGATCCTGAAAGGATTGTTGCTATCCTTAATCTTCTTACTCCCATTTCCAAGAAGGAGGTTCAAGCTTTAATGGTCAAACCAATTCATAATCTGCTTAAGAAAGATCATTCTTTTTCTTGGATAGATGATGTCGAAAATGCTTTTGAAGGGATTAAGAAAGAAATCAGTTCTACATCGGTTTTGGCGAAGGCGGATATTGAGAAGGAATTCACGATATATAATAATGCCACCAAGGAGGCAGTTTATGTTGTTCTCATGCAAAATGATGACCGAGGAAATGAAAAACCAGTGGCTTACATGAGTCAAAGTTTGTATGATGATGAATTTAAATATTCTTTTATTAAGAAACATGCTTTCGCTCTTGTTACAGTTGTTGAAAATTTTCACCACTTCATCTTAGGTAAGCATAAGTTGGTAAAAGTTCCTTTACCTTCTGTCAATTTTTTTCTCTCACAGACTTATCTTTCAGGAAATCTTGCACATTGGCTTGCCAAGATCTAGGAGCATGATTTGAATATCGTGACTTCTACCACTATCAAGGGACATGACCTACCCCTTCACTTAGCTCAGGATGCTGAGAATGGTGAAGAAATTGATGAATAATATAGTTCCCTTTCAGATCTCTTTTACATTGATGACCAGATCCTCCCTGTGTCTGAACATTCCCGGTACAAGAATTTTGTTTATTATTTACAGAACCAAAGATGTCCAGATAACTTAGAGACTCATCAAAGGAGAAGGCTCTGTCTTGAATATGCAATATAAGCCATTATAGGAGACTTCTTATTTTGAAGATCTGTTGATGGTGTGTTGCTTCGCTGTGTAAACAATGAAGACGCACAGAAACTGTTGCAAGAATCTCATGGTTCTTCAAGTTTTTTCATTCATGTAGGAGGTCATTTTTTTGCAAAAACCACTGCTTTCAAGATTATTAGAAAAGGATACTATTGGCCTTCAATATTTCGTGACTCTTATGTTTTTTCGATATCTTGTGACAAGTGCCAAAAATTTGTTGGGAAAGAATGCCTTTCATCCATGCCATTACAACCTGTCCTACCAGACTTTCCCTTTTCAAAGTGGGGATTGGATTTTATTGGTCCTATTAATCCTCCATGTTCAGCTGGACAGGTTTTTATTTTGACTGCCACAGACTATTTTACAAAATGGGTTGAAGTTGTCCCACTTAAGCATTCCACATATGATCAGGTAATTTCTTTCCTAGAAAATAACATTTTTGAAATTGTTTATCGGATAATCCACAGTAGTTGTCATTGTCATCGACGTTTTGAATACAAATTGGGATTCATCATTAGGTCTAATCATCAATTGATAACTTGTTGATCTTGGTCAATTAAAAGTTAATATGCAGGATGTTTTTAAGAATTTAACCTAGGTCGACTGTCTAGAAACCTAATCTATAGAGTTTTAAACAAAAATTAAAATTAAACTGAATAATAAATAATAATATAAATTGTAAAATTATTAATAGTGTTTTTTATTATATATTGTATAAATATAAGTTTTTGTATTTTTTTTAATTGAATTATATTTTATAACAAAAAAAATTTAAACAATTTTTTTTTTAATCTTATAATTAATTGAATTATATTTAAATTTAATGTAAGAAGGGAGCTTTTACTTAAGAGTTTTAATAGCGTTTTGTATAATGTAATTAATGTAGGAAGGGGCTTTAGTTAGGTTTGGTTTATTAGGGTTATAGTTTTTATATTATTACTTATTAATTTATCTTATGGAAATGAAGCTTTCAATTAGGGTTTAGGTTTAGTTTTTAGTTTATTAGAATGAATCTAGGGTTTTTTTTATAGTATGATTAGGTCTAAGCATTGGAGGTATTTTAATGTGTTTAGGAAACTAAGTAGTTAATTTGTAAGTGATTAGGATGTAACAAAGTAGGAATATATGAGTATTAATATATAAAGTGTCATAAGATAAGGGTATAGGTAACTTAATGATATATATATATAGTAGTAAGAGTCTATAAAAGTAGGTAATGTAGGTTTAGTTAGACTCCTCCTAAATCTAAGAACTGACACAAAGAAAAACCTAAATAAGAAAGGAAGGAAATGTTATAGGGTTAGAGTTAGATAGTTTTTTACTTAAAAGTACTTTTAATTTAGTTTATGTTTAATGTAAAAGTTTGGTGAACTAAATACTAGATTAAGGAAAGCAGGCTTTTAGTTAAGGTTTAGGTTTTGGAATAAGGATGTAACATAGTAGGAATTTTAATATATATATTGTCATAAGATTAGGTTATATGTGATTTAATTATTGAAATATATAGTAGTAGGTGTATGTAATTATAATTCATAAAGTAGGTAATACAGGTTAGTTAGACCCCTAAGTCTATGCAGTGACACAAACGAAAACCTAAATAAGCAAGGAAAGAAGAAGGGAGGCTACATACTTGATTTTTATCTATGCGGGTCTCTTAAGTTGGTTGATTAATGGGTGCCAAAAGTTGCTCACCTCCAGGGCACCATCTTTGTTCATATTGTTGGGGTGTTTGATTATTTCAAGAGATTCTCTTAAGTGTCTCATGTAGTAATGATCCTCCTTTGCTAGTATCTTTGTATCCTCTAGGCAGACATGATTTTTGGTCTTAAGTGAGTGTTCTGCTAAGGCCGAGGTGTGAATGCGTTCATTTCTAATGTCTGCTCCATGTTCCTTAATCGTTACCTAAAATTATCGTCTAGTTTCCCCAATGTAACATTTCCCGCATGAACAAGAGACCTTGTAGATGCCTTTTCCTTGTTGTTGGTCTATAGGGTCTTTAACAGACTTCATTCTTTGTATGATGGTAACTAGGGATTTGAAGGAGGTTGTAATTTCTTTCTTTTTAAAAACTTTTGCAATCTTGTCTGTGACATCTCGAATGTAAGGAAGAAAGGCCTTTATGTTGGAGGTTTGATCATTCTGTATATGGGTCCTATTATCCTTCCTATCCATTGCCTTTTGTATGTCTCTATCTCTATATACAATGTTCTTAAAGACCTTATTTAAGTGGTCTACTTCTTCCTTAAGATGTTCTTTGTCAGAAATTCTCGTTTCCCTTATCGCCATGGTATTGAGAACCCCAATCTTCTGAGAGGGATGGTGGTGGGAATCCACATGAAGGTAGCTATCTGTGTGAGTTTTCTTTTTGAAGACCTTGTGTCCTACTGTACCATTATGTTTTCTAGTCATAAGAATGTCTAGGAAGGGTATGTTGTTGTTTTCTTCTAGTTCCATGGTGAATTTTATGTTTTCCAAAATACCATTGAGGTGTTCAAAGAATCTATCTAGTTCTTCTTTTCCATGAGGCCATATGACATTGGTATCATCAAAATACCTTTTCCATCTAGATGGTTTAAGGGGATATGTTTCAAGGGAATTTTTCTCGAACTTCTCCATGTAGAGGTTGGCTACGATTGGAGATAAAGGGGATCCCATGGCTACTCTGCTTGTTTGTTTGAAAAACTCTCCTTGGAAACTGAAGAAGGTTGATTTTAGACAAACTTCTGCTAGTTTGGTTGTTTGAGGGTCTGCAACCTCATTTATAAATTGAATGGCCTCATTTAACGGGATCTTCGTAAAAAGTGAAACCACATCAAAGTTGATGAGGATATCCTTTGATTCAATTTTCTCCTCTTTTATGAGTTCCACGAAGTCTATTGAATCTTTTATGTATGAGTCTGTCTTGCCAACCAAAGGTCCTAGGATCCTTGCTATGTACATGACTAGTTCATAGGTTGGGGAACCGATCGTGTTGACAATTGGTCTTAGAGGAACTCCTTCCTTGTGGATTTTTGGGATTCCATATATTCTAGGAGTGATTAGGCAGCTTGGAGTTGGTCGTTTCTTCATTCTTTCATCTAGGTTATAATCTTTTATGGCTTTCTTGACTTCCTTGATAACCTTGGATATTGGGTTGTTGTTTAAATTTTTATAGTTGCCAGTCGTGGTGAGGTGCTCTGTCATCTTGGTGTTGTAATCTATTATGTTCATGACAACTGTAGCTCCACCCTTATCAGATTTTAAAATCACAATTTTTTCATTGTTTTTGAGGTTCTTGATGGCCTCGCGCTCCAATTTGTTGATGTTACTTTTTGGTGGTTTGGCTTTCTTGAGGACCAGGGCACAGTCTTGTCTGATAGCGTTCTTGTCTTCTTCACTGAGGTTTTTGATGTTGTCTTCTACGCTGCAAATTATGTTTTCTATGGGAACAATTGTCGGAGCAATGGCAAAGCTCAATCCTTTTTCCAATATGTTTACTTCTTTGTTTTTAAGAACATGGCTGGATAGGTTAATTACTTTTTTACTTGTTGTAGCGTATATTTTTTTTGATGTAGCGTATTTTCCGTTAATAACATTTTTTCCATATTTTGTCTTCCATTGGAAATTATTACTGAAAATGGTCTCGCTTTCATTTCTGCTAATCTAACCCAATTTTTAGCTAAGTTGGGGGTTAAAAATTTCACCTCATCAGCTTATTATCCCCAAGGAAATGGGTAGGTTGAGTCTACCAACAAAAACCTGGTAAGAATCGTCAAAAGGATCCTCGAAGCCAAGCCTCATCAATGGCACACTTTCCTCACTTACACCCTCTGGGTAGATCGAACTACCACCAAGGTAAGCATCGGTTGCACTCCTTTCCAGCTTATTTATGGTCAAGAATCCCTCCTTCCAACTAAGCTAGAACTTTCTTCCTTAAGGTTGATGCTACAGATCAAAGAATTAAATTCCTTCGATGTTACACAAAAGATAAATGCACTCCTATCTTTGGAAGAGCAAAGGATGTTTTCTCTGGATAATATAAAAAGGAGACAACAAACCGTTAAGAAGTATTTCAACAAGAGTGTCAAAAATCTCAAATTTAAGGTCAATGAAAAATTATTGATGTGGGATTTAGCTCACACTGATAGGGGAAGACATTCAAAATTTCAAAAATTATGGCTGGGTCCTTTCAAGATCATTTTTGTCTTAGGTACTAACTCTTATATTCTAAAAGATTTATAGGAGCGATTGTTTTCCTACAACACTAATGGTTATCACTTGAATTATTATGTGGAACCAAATTGAAAAGATCCAACGTTGTTTGGATTTTCTGTATACTAGTAGTCTAGCTCCGCTTTCAGTTTTTCAATTTTGTTTTTCTGCTTTACAGTAGTTTGACTTCAACTTTCTGTTTTAAAACATTTTCTACTACTGTTACATTTCTGTCATTTTATTTATGTTGTTTTAATTTTTGTAATTTAATTTATGTCATGATTTTATTTCTTACTATATTTTAGTTGATTTGGTCAAGAATAAGATGTTGGATCAGTTCTTCCACAATGTCACTCCTGCAAGAAATTGTTAGTCAATAACAATCAAGATTACACGGCTGTTGCGATGTTCCCCCTGAAAACACACTTGAATTTGTTATATTCTTTCACTGATGTCTTATAAAGAGATGGGTTATCTCCCTCTTTTGATTTCCATTTCTTCATCCATTTGAGAAATAAAGAGCAAGTCCATTAATTTCTCTCCTTGAAGTAAAGAGTAAAATCTGATTGAATGATCATGCATATAGGGATAAACCCCCCCATACTTAACATTTTTCATGAGTTATTCCCAAATTTTCGGTCATTTTTCCATTAAATCCACTCACTTCCCTCTGTTGCATGATCATTCTAGTTATATATTCTTGATATACTATTCTTGGTCTGCGAAACCATGAGTTATGAGTTCTAAATGTGTTGAAAAAAAAACTCCCTGTGGAGTCGTCGATTTGTTGATGATTAAAATTGCAACAAGTTTTTCGCCCGCAAAGTATTGCTTGAACCTATTAATTATAAGCCAATAACATATATAATACTAGTAGGTGGAACCCCTTGTATATTGGGAGATCATATCTGGTTCTTATTCCATGTTTATGTTGTTGTTCGACATTTCATATAGGTTTGAGCATGATTGATGATCAATGTTAGTTCTATTCGCAACAAATGGACGATGAAAAATGCATGATTGTTATGTTGCTATAGGCTCTAATGTCGTGTTGAAATGACTTATTATGTCCATTGTTACCTTTCCATTTACTCCTTCAATTATTACTTGTGCCACCTACAAAATATACATGTTAGTAACCACAAATAAGAGTAATTGAAAAGAAATAAGGCAATGTGAACAAAATCCACAAGAGGTGAACTATGATACTATGTTATACGATGTTGCACTATACATTTGGAGTCAAGGGAAATGGTATTAATCCAAACTAACGATGAAAATGGTTATGCAATATATTGAGTCGTGTAAAGGCATGTGATATGCATTATAGTATGGTAGGCAGTGGTAAAATGTGACATAGGGTTGCACTTTTGGAAAACAATGGATGTTGGTTTCGATGCATGGTTTAATTGAATTAATTAATGGATTAGTGGGTTGGCGTGTACTAATGAATTGAATGGTTGGAGGTTGGAGGTGACGTGCATTTAATGCACGTCACCCCATACCACTTCCACTGGTTGTCGCCTTGGCTATTGTTCAACTGTGTTCATTGTGGTTAACTCCGATTTTCAAGAAGAGAGATAACTACTTGGCCAAGCTCGCATTTTTAAGGATTTCGTGGTTACAGGTATGCCTTTTAGCCATCCATAAACCCACTCTAGTTATGAAATAGATATTTGCTTGGTGACATATGGGTCTGCTCTTTTCTTAAGATTGGCAACTATGTAAAATTGTGATAATTTTCTTGAATGAAGGGTTGGTATGGTTTTCATTGCAATAATGTTTGAAGACATAGTTTCATTGATCGTTTTGAGTGTTAGAAGCCATGAAGGCTCTCTTTCCTTCTTATTGGTCTTGGTTGAAGGGTTTTCATTCGATCTAGATTGGTTGGATGTCTCCACACATTCTTATCACCATATACAGTCATTGCTTTTATGGGGTTTCCTGGGTTTTAAACACTTTGTATCCCTATGTGTCATTTCACTTGGGTATGGGTTCGTTCATGTTACTGGTGTTTGCACAGGGGGTTATGATAATCGTTATGCCAAAGAGATTTCTCAAAGATGATTGTTATTTCTT
>JASDQU010104809.1:163355-180376 GCA_032191745.1 Picea mariana | reverse complement strand
TCAATTTCACCCGTCAGCACTCGACCATCGATGACTATTTTGAGTGACATTCATTGATGTTGTGCCAAGGGATTTTGTGGAAATCACACCATTTTCCAGTGTCCTTCTTTGTCTTCCCATGACCCTTATTTCCCTGTGGCTTGGACTAGTTTTCGGGAGGTTGTTTGTTAGAGTCGTCTTTATCATACTTTGGTTGTTGCAAATTTGCAGACCCGAACTCCCATTTTTTTTGTGCTTAAATTTCTGCTCGATTTTAACAACATATCAATAAGTAACACCAAGTGATGAGATGTCCAAAAAATCCATTTCAGTTTGGATGTATCTTTGTAGAGCCCCACAATATTTCAGAACCAAATGTCATTCAGATTTTTTGATACCCAACTTGGTGCGCAAGGTATGGAAGGTATTGGTGAATTTTAGAAATTCTTGGCCCCTCTCTTGTCGTAGTGTGGTCCATCTCATATATTGGTCCTCGTAGTTTCCAACAGGGTAATATTGTTCCTTTATCGCGTCCACAAAAAAATCCCAAGTGGGATCGGCCCCATATATTCCAGACTCTTCTGTGGAATTTTTCTCCTAGTAAGTTTCCAACCAATGTTTGACATGGGGGAGAGATTTAAGGAGTGTGAAGGTGATATTTTCCTTGTCGAAAAAATGGTGAACAGAGAAATAACCTTCTAGCAGATTTAACCATTTGTCTAGGGCATCCACATCTATTTGACCTTCAAATATGGGAATATCAAAATTAACCTGTACCTTGAAAGGAGAGTTTCTTCCAAATTGGTTGTTTGATGAAGATGTGCATGTTGCTATCGACAGACGTTGAAGGATGTGGGTAAAATTCTCCATCATTTCGTCCCTCTGTCGCGTGAGAGTTTGCTCAAGCAACAAATTGATAGAATCGTCTGCTCCGTTGTTTTTCTTTTATTCCACCATGGAGGGTTTCTTGGGCATGAAAGAGAGATTGTCTTCAAGAGAGACAATATCGATACCCAACTTTCTATACTCAGACCTCATCGGGGACATGCACTAAAAAAAACGATCAAGAGCAGCCTACTCTAATACCACTGATCCGGATTATTTTTGGCACAAAATGAGAGCGGAGATATAATAAATAAATGTACAAAGATATCTCAGATATTCAATAATATAACAAAAATGTATCAAAGATGCAATAAAAAACACAAAGATACAATAATACACAATTTTCTATTAATAAATGAAAATGTACAAAGACTGTAAAATATAGAGTGAAAGACTCGCTAGAATGGTGGCATCTTATCTCTAAGAAGAGATGTGACGGCTACTTGCATCTGTAAGAAGATGATTTTTACAATGAGTCTCCAAAGGCCTTTTTAACATAAGTAAAATCCAAAACCCCAACCCCAAAAGATGAAAATCCAAAAGGTTTGCGGGCCCCGATGGGGGTAGTTGATACGCCAACTTCTCGGGGGCGTAAATTTTTCATACAATCTGCATTTGGGGCGCTCGATACACCGTTGAAAAGGTCTACCTAAGAAGAATTATTTTCGACTGGTCTAGGCTAGTGCCATCAACAATTCCCTGGACCCCAAATCCCCAAAAAACGTCATTTAGGGCCTCAAAACAACCCCAGAAGTTTGGAACCCAAAAACCTGCCAAGGTGGAAAATTGTTTTTCAAGCTAGTGGAATAGGTGGGTGGCCACCGATATCCACCTAGATCACTACAAGAAACAATCTAGATCCAAAAGTGTTGAGAGAGGGAAGGGATCTAATGATTCTCCTTCTACAGAAGAAAAATCATCCACGGATGGATGGGATGTATACTTGTCTTGTTAAAGCACACATGTAGATCATGAGGCATGGCTAATCAAATTAGGTGCATCCTTTCATATGACTCCTCACAGGGAGTGGTTCTGCAAATATGAAAGGTATGATGAAGGCAATGCTTTCCTGGGTGATGAATTGACAACCAAAATCATAGGATGAGGAAAAGTCAAGTTGAATCTCATGGATGGAAGGATTAGAACACTTGGTGTTTTGCAAATCCCAAGATTGACCAGAAATTTGATTTATGTAAGAAAAATGGACGATGTAGGGGCAAAAATAACGTTTGAGAAAGAAACCTATAGGATGGTTTGAAGAGCAATGGTGTTGTTGAAGAGAGTTTAGTTTGGAACTATGTATAAGCTGTAGGGAAGCACTATTAGTGACAGGTGTGATAGTTATATTGTTCCTGAAATTGGAGATGAAGAAGATAAAACTCCTATAGTCTCTAGAGAAAAGACTATGTTGTGGCATCAAATTCTGGGGCATATCAGAGAGAAAGGCCTTCGAGTACTACATGGTAAAATTATGGTTGAAGGTGTGTCTAAATACTCTTTGGATTTCAATTTCTATGAACATTGTGTATATGGAAAGAAAAATCGGGTAAGATTCCCCTCTGGTGCAATGGAAGAAGAGGGAATTTTACCGTTGGTGCACAATGATGTGTTTGGACCTGTGTCGGCTGCATCACTGGGAAAATTTGTGTACTATGTCTCATTTATAGATTAATTCTTGAGGAATACATGAATTTATTTCCTCTGGAAGAAATATAAAGTCTTAGACAAATTCAAATATTTTAAGGCTCTTGTGGAGAATCAAACATAAGAGAATTAAGATGTTGAGGATAGATAATGGTGGAGAGTTCTACGGAAATGAATTCGAAGAATTTGGTATGAATTTTGGTATAACAAGACAAAATACTACTCCATATACACCTCAACATAATGGAGTTTCAAAAAGGATGAACATGACGTTGATGGAAAAATCAAGGTGCATGCTTAGTGGTGTCAGGTTAGGATAAGAATTATAGGCAAAGGTGGTGGGTACTTCATGTTTCCTAGTCAATTGATCAACCTCATTATAATTGGATGAAAAGACTCCACATGAGGTATGGACTTGTAAGAATCCCTCTCTGACACATCTTAGGGTATTTGGTTATGATTCCTATGTTCATGTTCCAAAGGAAAACATAAGTAAGCTAGATAAAAAGGCTAAAAAGTGTATCTTTATTGGGTATAAAGATGGTCTTAAAGGTTATAAGCTTTGGAACCCAGAAACTAAGAAGGTAGTGTATATTTGAGATGTGGTATTTAAAAAAATCAAATATTTTTTCAAACGGGAAGTCCTACCAAGGAAGGAAGAACCAGAGAAAACAAAGTTTGAGTTGAAGGATAATGAATTAGACTCTACAAAAGAACATGAATCAGAAAAAGAACATCCTCATACTCCAATATTGAGGATATCAGTTCGAGAAAGAAGGCAACTGGAAAGGTATACTCCACCTAATTTCCGTTCAAATTTTTCTTTGTTTATTACTGAAGATTATCCTAGAACTATTCGGGAGGCAATGGATTCAGAGGATGGAAAACTCTGGAAAAAGGCCATGGTTGAAGAAATGGCAACCTTAGACAAGAATGAGGCTTGGGATCTAGTGGATTTTATGATTAGAATAAATCCCATTGGTAGCAAATGGGTGTTTAAGAACAAGCTGAATCTAGAAGGAAAAGTGGAGAATACAAAGCTTGGTTAGTAGCAAAAGGTTATTCCCAGGTAGAGGAAATTGACTTTAGTGAAATTTTTTCTCTTGTTTCCAAGTTCACTTCTATTAGATTTCTTGTATATGTTTTTGTTGAATTTTATTTTGAAGTATAACATATGGATGTGAAGACAACATTCCTACATGAGGATCTCG
Source organism: Picea mariana (assembly GCA_032191745.1). Classification (NCBI taxonomy): domain Eukaryota; kingdom Viridiplantae; phylum Streptophyta; class Pinopsida; order Pinales; family Pinaceae; genus Picea; species Picea mariana. The sequence goes on along the minus strand of JASDQU010104809.1, from coordinate 176,657 downwards.
AAGAAGAAATCTACATGAAGCAGCTAGAAGGCTTTGTTGTGAAGGGAAAGAAAGAGATGGTATGTGGGTTGAAAAATTCCCTATATGGGTTAAAGGAATCACCAAGGATGTATATAAAAAAATTGATACTTATATGTTAGGACTTGTCTTTGTTATCAGACAATTTGTACTTACCCAGAGCCCAAGGCAAGTTAATATAGAATTGGTGTAACTAGGAATGACCTATCACTATCACCTTAATAGGAAATCCCTTTCTATTTAGGAGTATGTTGCGGTACCCCAAGGGAGACATCCCTGGTGACCTGAGAGTTTGAGAAGGATAGGGCCAAAGTGTAAGAAAGTTCCCCCCTCTCACAAGTCACTCAGATTCAAGGGGTTTTGTATGTCTTATAGATATGAAGAAAATGAGTAATGTTGTGTGCCTGCCCAGAACAAGACAACAAAATAGACAAAGGGCAATTTTCAAGTACCAAAATGATATTAGTGCTTTACAATACAATGAACTATTAAGAAATGTACTAGCTGATATAGAATTGCAGCAGTAAAACAATTTATAACAGCAATAAGAAATTTTCAACTACCACAATAATTATGCTTCAAAATGCTTGATAAAAGACTTGAAATAATAGCTCTAACTAGGAAAATTGATAATAGATAGTCACAAACAGTTTTAGCAATGTCTAGCTAGCATAACATGTCACTTTTAGGGTTAATTTGTTGTTGTTATATGGTTGTAGCAATCTTTTGAAACAACAACAAGTAGGTTAATGATTTAGGCTAATCTAGGGTTAGTGGGAGTTAGTAGGTGTTCAAGAGAAGATGTTCTGAAAATTGTTTGATCAATCAACACTTGTAATGGGTAGACTAGTTCCTTTTAGGGTAATGGAGTCAATGATGGCAGCAACAAATCTTAGGAAAAAATAGCAATGATAATATTTAGCCAAAGGGGATGGAGAGGATGAGAGAAGTGTTGGTAGCCCAAGGCCTCACAAATCCAAGTCCTAGAGATAATTGCTAGAAAGTAATAAAAATTAGGCCCGAGCGATTTCTCTTTTCCTTAGACAAATTGAAATAAAAAATGCAATAGGAAATGAAGTAGGGTTACTAGAGTGCTACAATGGTAGGTCTCTAGTATCTACTTCTAGATAGGTGCCTTTCAAGAAATTTTAACAAGTGGATTATTATAGAGAAAAAGATAGTAACATATGTCTTTCTTCTAGGGTTTCAAGCAAGAAATTTCATAATCTTTGACATGAAACAAGTAAATTTACCATAAGCATTCATTCACAATAAAGAAATGCATATTTTCTACTTACTTCAACAAGAATAATCAAGCACAAACCCTAGTTGAAGATCCTCCACATGAAAATTTGCCAAAATACAACAAGATTTGCCTCCCCAAAAGTTGTGCACCACTTAATTTCAGTCAATAACCCTTAAAGAGGGCCGAATTTCAGACCAGCACTTGTGTGATGAGTGAATGCTGAAAAAATGAGAGCTTTATCTCTCTATTTATACAATACTTATGACCTTTAATTAATTTTAGGTCATCAAAAGGCCAACATGGCCAAATTACATAAAAAATCCAGTTTTTACATAAATGTCCTTAATTAAACCCTAAAATAATTTTTAGGGGTGATGTCATGCCCTTCTAGGGTGACGTTGAGCCTCCTGGGTGGAACATTGGGCCTCATCTGCAAAATGTTAGGCCTCCCAAGCCTATGGATGATGCCACATGTGCCAATTAGCACACAACTGCCTCCATAATGCTAATCCTGACGATGGCTGACATCTAGGGTCACATAGGTGACATCATGGGCCTCCCAAGGCCAATGTCTAGGTGGAAGAGCATGATCTCCCTAGGTCTGGGTCTGCCAAAGTGTCTCTGGTGAAAATTTCTTCTTTCTTCCTGGTGCAATTCTATGACATCTCTCTGCCCCTGGCTAGGGTCACAACACCCATCTGTGGGCTTTCAACCCCATGGAGGTCCGAGCTAATAATCTCCCCATATGTACTTGTCCACCGAGAAAAGTCCTGTAATAACAAAAAGTACACCCTCCATGGGATCCTAAGTCACAGGGATCATAGCAATGTCAATCACATCCAATAATAAAATTACCCAAACATGTGCATCAAACCCCCCTTTACCCAGACAAATGCTCAAAGACTTTATGCAGTTTAACAAGTCAGATTTGGAGAGGGTCTCAGGATGTCCTATTGGGCTAATCCTCCTCAAGTTTGGGGTGTTTCCCAGGTGAGATCCAATCTAGGTCATGTAAGTGTGTGAAATGGTGTAGAGGAAATGTTTGGGCAGAGGGCGCAGTGATAACATGGAAATGTTGGTATTTCCTGTGGGTGCCTCTATAGAGGGAGAGTTGCAACTTATCATGGATGCCACTATTTCCTAGCCCATTCAATTCCTTTTATTCTTCTTTTTATTTATTTTTCTTTTCAAGGGAAAAGTTGGGGGACACTGTCCTGGCGTGGTGAGCAGAGGTGACAATGCTACGCACAAACACTTCAAGGAAACGAGAAGTTTGGCTCGTGATGAGACCCCATTTCTCTTAGCTATGCCACCAAGAGCCACTACCTTGGTTTGGTGACCAGATAGATGGTAGTGTCATACCGCTACATTCTCATGGACCTAATAGGCCAGCTCATGATGAGACCTCCCATCCACCAACTAGACCTTGAGTTTTGTTTTATCTTACATGTCCCCTTTTCATACTGAGAAGCCTTTTATTTCTTTCTCGGGAATCCCTAGGTGAAGCATATCAAAGGTTTGATTTTGGATTTTAACTCTTGTCGACTACTTTTACCCTCTAGGCCTTTAGCTCCTTCTTCCCACAAGGCAAGGTACAACCCTTCCTAGTGTGGCAAACTTAATGCCTGAACCAAGGTAGGGGAAGATGAGAGGGATACTGATGAAAAGTGGTAAGTATGGAAGGAATGGACGATGACATTTCATAGACCCACCTAGTGGCAACTCATCCTAAAGGAGAACCAACTTATGAGGGCATTCTGTCATCCCCCAGGTATGAACAAGTTAAAGAGCATAATTTCCAAGAAAATGTTATGAAATAAAGGAGAGTTCAGTGCAACATATTCAAATGCTTTGAAAATCAGAGTGACACATACCATGATACCCACACTCATTACCTCATGGAGCAAGACCCATTGCTACTTCAGGACCAGGCTGGTGGGATGGATGTTGCTACTGCTGATAGATGGGATGCATTGAAGAAACGATGGACCCTCTAGGGCCAAGATCAAGTCGTCTGTCTCTCGACACTCCATGTCTAGGACCTATGGGACTAGAGACATGATCTCCTTAGTTATCCCTAGGATAAGGGATAATATCTGGCTCCAACTTAGGGACATGTTCTCACCATAGAGCGCATGAGAAACTCAACATATTCTCACCATAGAGTGCATGAGAAACTCAACATATCTGGCATGACCTGTATCTACTAGATCTCAACAAAATGAATCAATAATCTTCAGGGTGGTGATATCACCCCTCATTCATATATGATATAATGGAATAAAAGTAAGCATGCATATATATACATAATGAAAATGAAACTACAACTATACTACACTAGCATGATATGCAGATGGTATATACAATGATTGAAAATTCCTACCTAACTTACCTGTACTTACCTGTGAAGTCAAGTATTTGCCCCATGATGGGGTTTAAGGAGTTGCCCACTAACCAGTAATGGATTTCTTCTTCCTTCCAACGTGGATAGATAGTAGGCATCATTGACTAACTTCATTCCGACTCTAAAAGGTCAAAGCCAAAACTACGCATTCCCCTTAATATTAGTAGGCTCTCCCTTTTTTGTATCCCACATCCAGACCGTATCTCCTTCTTGATACTCCTTTGCTTTGAACTTGGTTGTTTCTTGTATAACTCTAGTATATTGTTTTGAGGGAGGAGGGTGGGATTCAGCTATGAAGACTTCTTGTTGGGTTGGTCTGATCAATATATCATAATCCCCTTTCTTTAATAACTTGACAGTTCCAACCTCTTTTTCCTTTTGTTTGTCTAGAAGTTGTTGATATTCTTCCTTCTTTGGCCATTGTATTTTATCAAAATCTTCCTCTAAAGTGAAAGGAAAATCTTTTGGGAAAATACAGGAAGGTTTTCCTTGATCGGTTCATGTGTCACACTAGTTTCAACATCATTATCAATTTATTGAACATGGATCTTGGCCATTGGCATATTTGGGAGGCGCTCTATTGTCCCATCCTTCATAGTCACATTGATGTAAGTTAGATCCATTTCTAATGTACCTCCCAACATTGCAACAAAATTCCTAGACAAAAGCACCCCCCACACATCAGGGACATTCACAACCACAATATCCATGTGGAACACTCTCTCGGGATATTTACCAAGGCATACTTCAACATTTTCAACTACCCCATGAGTGTGTATGGACTTGGATTCAAAACCACATACATTCCTATAAGGTCGTGTGGCCTTTAGGCCTAGTTTATCAATGACCTTCAAAGACATCATGTTATCACCTTCTTTTGAATCAAACATACAATTGTTATTAACTAATAGTGTCATGAAGAAAGGTGGGTGTCCATCATACTGAACCCTAAAATGATATGCTTGTAACATGATAGGAGGGTCCGTAGGCTCATCTGATACTTTGAAAAAAAAAATGAACCTTTGCTTTACAGATGGAACCTCGATGACTTCCCTTAGTGGAATGGTTACATGCATTTTGGCCAATGCACCTTCAAAGTCAAAATTCAAATCAACCTTGTTTGTTTTGGGAGGATTTCTAGGAAGAAGTATGTTYATAGGTGGAGGTCTTGGTTGTGAAGTTATAGGTCCAGTAGAGAGAGGTTGGTTCATTCATTTTTTCTTAGTATACACCTAGAATTCTTGTTTCTTTAACTTTTGTCTCAACTCTTGATCAAGATTATTTATAACCTCCATCCTAGCCTTCCTGGAAGCTTCCTTTATGCCTTCTTGATGTTCTTCAAGTGTGACATTAAGGAAACATTTTGCACCCTCAATGTTTTGATCAATAATATTCACTTGGTTGTGTTCACCATTGTTCAGGGGACATTCATGCTCCCAATGCGAGTCTCTACATTGCGAGCACCAAGGGTTTTCATCAACCATGTTTGTGGGGGATAAAGTATTAGGGACTTCTTGATCATTCTTCGATTTGAAAATTTGAGTTCCCCTCTGGAATTTCCATTTATAAGGAACCCTAGGAGCTTGTTGTTGAGCTCTTTCCAAGTTGAAAATCCTATTCATCATTAATTTTTGGGTTTTTACCATGCCATCTACAGTCAAATGTAGCCTTGCCAAGCTAGTGCCAATATCTGAGGCTGACTCAACATTATGGACTATTTTGGGTTTAGCATTTATTTTGACTCTTGGGGCAGAGAAAGGTTCAACTTTGGATGATGATATATTGTCTTCAGTTTTTGTAGCCACTTCTTGGGCCTCTTGGATTGTTTTAGGGGCTTTGTCTCTGAGGAGAAAACCCATATGTCCTGTAAAGGCTATAGTGTAAAGAAAGAGAAGGAAAGTGTTGGAAGGGTGATAACTCATCAGGATCTTTTGCACTAAGCTTTCAATTTTATCATGAAATTCCATAACAATTTCATTCTCTTTTTTTGTAATGTTATTTAGCCTTATTAGCAGCATGTTGGGGTCTTCCTTGAAACTCCATCGTTTGAGGAACACTTCCTCCAAATAATCCTTGGTTGTAATACTAGCATCAAGGAGACTATTGTACCATCGTCTAGCACCATCATGGAGGGTAGCAAAGAACAATTTCATAGCTAAATATTTAGCATCATCACTGATAGGATGAAGCTGAAAGAAGGCCCAAAAGTTTCTCATATGATCCTCAGCACTGACTACATCATTACCAGTGAATTTAGGTAACCATTTCTCATACCTAGGGGGAATTTTCCTAGGGTACCCTGGTATGTTTGTCATGTCTAACGATTTGAAAAGCTTGAATTACCATTGTTTCTGGTTATTAGCTTGGTTTGGATTAACAGTCTAAGTCTGAAAGTTATACATTGTGTTTAAAGGAAGATTGCCTCCAAACAATGATTTCACTACAGGAGAGTTTTGGCGAGGTTTTATTCTAAAGGACTTGAGAGGATTGGTATACCTCCTTGAGCTTTATGGAGTTAGCAGACAATTTTCTTGAAACTATCAAAGGGATAAGGGGATCACCCTTAGTGGAGTCGCCAGGTAAGCTTTGTAAGATAAAGGATTTTGAGGAAAAGGCTTACCAAAAAAGTGTCCTCTTGAGGAATATTGACTTAGTGTTCCCCGACAACGACGCCAAAATTTTATTGCACAATTTGTACTTGCCCAAAGCGCAAGGAAAGTGGATACAGAATTGGCGTAACTGGGAATGACCTATCACTGCCACCTTAATAGGAAATCCCTTTCTGTTTAGGAGTATGTTGCGGTACCCCAGGGGAGACATCCCCGGTCACCTGAGGGTTTGAGAAGGCTAGGAACAAAGTGTAAAAAAGTCCCCCCCTCTCAAAAGTCACTCATATTAAAAGGTTTCTTTATGTCTTATAGAAATGAAGCAAATGAGTAATGTTGTGTGCCTGTCGAGAAGAAGACAACAAAATAGAAAGAAAGGCACTTTCCAAGTACCAAAATGATATTAGTGCTTTATAAGACATTGAACTCTTAATAAATGTACTAGCTGATATAGAATTGCAGTAGTATAATAGTTTATAACAGAAATAAAAAAAAAAATTGCAATAGCCACAATAATTATGCTTCAAAATGCTTGATAAAAGACTTGTAATAATAGCCTTAACTAGGAAAAATGATAATAGATAGTCACAAGCAGTTTTAGCAATGTCTAGCAAGCATAACATGTCACTTTTAGGGCTAATTTGTTGTTGTTAGATGGCTGTAGCAATATTTTGCAACAACAACAAGTAGTTTAATAATTTAGGCTAATCTAAGGTTAGTAGGAGTCATTAGGTGTTCAAGATAAGATGTTATGAAAATTGTTTGATCAATCAACACTTGTAATGGGTAGACTATTGCCTTCTAGGGTAATGGAGTCAATGATGGCAACGAAAACTCTTAGGGAAAAATAACAATGATAATATTTAGCCAAAGGGGATGGAGAGGATGAGAGAGGTGTTGGTATCCCAAGGCCTAAAAAATCCAAGTCCTAGAGATAATTGCTAGAAAGTAATAAAATTAGTCCCTAGCAATTTATTTTTTCCTTAGACAAATTGAAATAAAAATGCAATAGGCAATGAAGTAGGGTTACTAGAGTGTTACAATGGTAGGGATATATTATCTACTTCTAGATAGGTTCCTTTCAAGAAATTTTAGCAAGTCAAAGATTATAGAGAAAAAAATAGTAACATATGTATTTCTCTTAGGGTTTCAAGCAAGCAATTTCATAATATTTGACACGAAACAAGTAAATTTACCATAAGCATTCATTCACAATAAATAATTGTATATTTTCTACTTACTTCACCAAGAATAATCAAGCATAAACCCTAGTTGAAGATCCTTCACATGAAAATTTGCCAAAATACACCAAGATTTGCCTCCCCAAAAGTTGTGCACCACTTAATTTAAGCCAATAGCCCTTAAAGAGAGCCGGATTTCAGATTACCACTTGTGTGATGAGTGAATGATGAAAAAATGAGAGTTTAACTCTCTATTTATACAATACTTATGACCTTTAATTAATTTTAGGTCATCAAAAGGCCGACATGGCCAAATTACATCAAAAATCATGTTTTTACATATATTTCCTTAATTAAACCCTAATATCATTTTTAGAGATGACATCATTCCCTTCTAGGGTGACATTGAGCCTCCTGGGTGAAAAGTTGGGTCTCATCTGCAAAACGTTAGGCCTCCCAAGCCTCTAGATGATGCCACACATGCCAATTAGCACACAACTGCCTCCATAATGCCAATCCTGACGTTGGGTGACGTCTAGGGTCACAGAGGTGATTTCATGGGCCTCCCAACGCCAATGTCTAGGTGGAAGAGCATGATCCCCCTGGGTCTAGCTCTACCAAAGTGTCTCTGGTGAAAAGTGTTTCTTTCTTCTTGGTGCAATTCTCTAACATCTCTCTACCCCTAGCTGGGATCACACCACCCATATGTGGGCTTTCATCCCCATGGAGGTCAGAGCTAATCATCTCCCCATATGTACCTGTCGACCGGAAAAAGTTTTGCAACAACAACAAGTACACCCTCCATGGGCTCATAAGTCGCAGGGATCATAGCAATGTCAATCACATTCAATAATCAAATTATCAAAACATGTGCATCAAACCCCCCTTTACCCAAACAAATGCTTAAAGACGTTATGCAATTTAACAAGTTAGGTTTGGAGAGGGTCTCAGGATGTTTTATTGGGCTAATCCTCCTCAAGTCTGGGGTGTTTCCCAGGTGAGAGATAATCTAGGTCATGTAAGTGTGCAAAATGGTGTAGGGGAAATGTTTGGGTAGAGGGCTCATTGATAACAGGGAAATGTAGGTATTTCCTATGGGTGTGTCTGTAGAGGGTGGGTTGCACCTTATCATGGATGCCATTGTTTCCTATCCCATTCAATTCCTTTTATTCTTCGTCTTATTTATTTTTCTTTTCAAGGGAAAAGATGGGGGACACTGTCCTGGCATGGTGACCAGAGGTGACAACGTTACCCACAAACACTTCACGGAAATGAGAAGGTTGGCTCATGATGAGACCCCCTTTCTCTTGGATATGCCACCAAGAGACACTACCCTAGTTTGGTGATCGGATAAATGGTAGTTTCATACCGCTACATTCCCATGGACCTAATAGGTCGGCTCATGATGAGACCTCCCATCCACCAACTAGACCTTGATTTTTTTTTTTATCTTCTGTGTTCCCTTTTTTTACTGAGAATCATTTTATTGCTTTCTCGGGAATCCCTGGGTGAAGCATCTCAAAGGTTTTATTTTGGATTTTAACTCTTGCTAGCTACTTTTACACTCTGGGCCTTTATCCCCTTCTTCCCACAATGCAAGGTACAATCATTCCTAGCGTGGCAAACTCAATGCCCGAAACAAGGTAGGGGAAGATGAGAGGGATAATGATGAAAAGTGGTAAGTATGGAAGGAATGGACAATGACCTTTCATAGACCCACCAAGTGGAAAATCATCCTAAAAGAGAACCAACTTATTAGGACATTCTATCACCCCCTAGGTATGAAAAAGTTAAAGAGCATAATTTCCAAGAAAACGCTATGAAATAAAGGAGATTTCAGTGCAACATATTCAAATTCTTCGAAAATCAGAGTGACACATACCATGATACCCTAACTCATTACCTCATGGAGCAAGACCCACTACTACTTTAGGACCAGGTTGGTGGGATGGATGTTGTTGTTGCTGATAGATGGGATGCATTGTAGAAAAGATGGACCCTCCAAGGCCAATCTCAAGTTGTCTGGCTCTCGGCACTCCATGTCTAGGACCTGTGGGCCTCGAGACATGATCTCCTTAGTTATCCCTAGGATAGGGGATAACAAGATTCATAAGGACCAAAGTGGATCACTATGTGTATTTCAAATTAATTAGTGATCATCTTATTTATTTGTTCTTATATATGGATGCTATGTTGTTGATAGGAAACAACAAAGAGATTATATAGGATGTGAAAACTCAGTTGTCCTCTAAATTTTACATGACTGATCTTGGTGCTGCAAATTTCATTTTGGGCATGGAAATTAAAATAGATTGGGAAAACAGGAAACTTTGTTTAAATCAGACGAAATATGTCAAGACAATATTCCATAGGTTTAATATGCAAGAATGTAAATCAGTCAAGGTTCCTATTCCCATAGGTATAAATTTATCTATGGATCAACATTCCACGACACAAGAAGAGAAAGATGACATGTATCATGTTCCATATTCTAGTGCATTTGGCAGTTTGTTGTATGCAATGGTCTGTACTAGACTGGACATTGCACATGTAGTGGGAGTTTTGAGTAGGTATATGTCAAAACCAAGGAGCATTGGACAACATTAAAGAGGGATTTCGGGTATTTTCATGGCACTACTAGTTATGGATTGTGCTACCAAGGAAGTGTTGAAATCCTTACTCCAACACCTAGGTATCTTGTTATCTAGTGATTTCCTTATTGCAGATCAAATTAGAAGCTCATAAAATGAAAACACACTATTGAAATATTCAACTCAAATAAATATAGAGGAAGCAATACTGGAAACCAAATCATGCACACATAAACACCAATATTTTTGGGTAGATACCCCTGGAAAAACCCTGAAGGGAAAACCAATACAAAGATGAGTTTTTAATGATAAAATCAGGGCTCTCATAACAGGGATAATGGCCCACTAAGAGAAATACAACTATAGACAAACTTGGCAGAGTATGCTCTGTTGTATGACCCAAATTCAACACACTTTTAGAGGTGTATGTGCCTTTACTTAAGAAAATCCATGTATACGTGCCTGTCTCCATTGAAACATGTGTACACAAACTCAAGGATTGTATGAAAAAATATGTACGATGAAACCCTTTCCTGTGGCTTCGCTTCACTAAAACCTATTTGCGGCTACCTCTATTCTCTCTTCTCCTTAACCTGATATCTATATGGAAGCCCTTCTCCACTTATCCAATATATCCTTGAAGAACATTCCTTCATGATCCAACCCTCTAAGAAAAATTCCTTCTCTACTCAATATCAATGTGTCAAGTATCTTCTTCCTTCACCCTAGCCTTTCTTTTATAATCTTGAGTTATAACCTAACCCTAATATCCAAAGTGATTGATGATTGAGATTACTTCTCACCTCACTTGAGATCAGTGGATAATATTAAATGCTAATTACTTTTATCATTTCTTCAAATAACTCAATTAATTAACAAAAGCACTTTACTTTAATTAAAGTAAAGTCTCAAGGTAGAAGCCTTTGCACAATTTCCACATGTCTAGACACTTAGACTTGTGCTGAAATACTTGTTTGATGCTACCAAACATTAACAGGAAGACCAATATTAGACAGAGTGTTGGAAATACATGTGTTTGTTGATGCAAATTGGGATGGAGATCTGGATCGAAGAAGATCTACAAGCAGGTATGTGTTTAACCTATTTGGAGGAGCAATTAGTTGGATGAGCAGGAGACAGGCTGTAGTGGCACTCTCAACTACATAAGTTGAATGCATGACAACCACTCATTCAAGAAAGTAAGTAGTATGTTACAAATATTGTTCTCATGTATTGGGTTGGTATAGTAAGTTGTAAGGATATATTATGACAATCATAGTACAATCTTCCTAGCAAATAACTTGGCTTATCATTCAAATACAAAGCATATTGATGTTCAATATCACTTTGTGAGAGGCATGGTTGAAGACAAGAAGGTATTGATGATCAAGGTGGAAACTTTGGATAATGTTGTAGATTCATTAAAAAAATCTATGAGCACTAAGAAGTTCACTTGGTGTAGAGGATCTATGGGCATCTCTGCCCTGGATTGTTGACTATGTAATCATGTAACCCCGTGTATGAAAAGAAAACAACAAGTGGGAGAATTTTGGGTATGTGTTATATTCCTTGCAAGATTGGTCCCATGTAATATAAATTGATATGGGAGAAAGAGGGGGGACAAGGGTCCCCACTATTGGGGGTTCAACGATGGAACCCACAAATTGTTTTTTTTGTGTTTGTTTTTGGTGGTTTTTGGGCACATGGTTTTATAAATTTGGTTAAGGAATTAGGGTTTTTGACTAATCCGAGTCAATGGAATAGGGGTTTGTATGACGTGGGATCCTATATATATTGTATTGTAAACAATGAAGGATGATGATGAATAAAATAATTATAGGTGTAGCTATAAACAAGTTGTTCATTTTCCCAGTTTTGGTTTCCAAGGTAAAATATATGTTTGATGTGTGTGTACCATTGTATCTTTTTTGTTTTTACTAGAATCCATTTGCAATAATTTATTGTACAAGATTAAAATCTACACAAGGTGTCTTATTCTTCTTATTCAATGCATACTTGGTGGTATTCTAACTTGAGATCCAACTTGGTGAAGTACTTGGCATGTTCAAAACGGTCTAACAAATCATTGATCCTAGGCAAAGGATAGTGATTCTTGAGTGTGTTCTTGCTCAAAGATTTTTAGTCGATACACATTTGCCAAGTCCCATCCTTCTTGGGTACTATGATGATAGTTGATCCACAAGGTGAGGTGTTTGGTCAAATTACTCCCTGATCCAGTACTTGTTACAACTATTTATTCACTTTGTTTGCTTCCATAACAAATTGTCTATACAACACAATATTTAGTAATGGGGAGTTAGACAACAATTATATCTCGTGCTCCACTTCTTTCTTTGATGGTAACCCTTTAGGCTCCTGGAACACTCCTATTATTCCTGAAACAACTACTCCAATTATTGTTTTTTACCTTTAGTACGTCCCTCTAGGGATCCATTTACTCTTAATGATTCATCCCCTGGTTGATTCTCTCTTAAGAAAAGTAATACAAATTTTCTACTAGAAATGATCGACTTTTTGGCTTGGTTGGCACTTACCAAAAAGATTTTTAATTTTCCTTTGTGTGCGTTGATGATGTAATATTTCCCATCCTTAATCAACAAATATTGGTTTGTTATCCTCATGAAGATCACATCCATCATAGATATGTAGGGGCTTCCAAACACTACATCACACACATTAAGGGGTACTACATCTAACTCCATTTCATCAATAAAATTTGCACTTATAGAAAAATTTATCTTACTTTATTTAGTGACTTTGAGATCTACATCCTTATTGACCCATCCCAATGAATATGGGCTTGGATTATTATGAAATTCCAACCCAAGATTGTTGACCAGATCATCTACTATAAGGTTGGCCTAAGAACTGAAATCAAATAGAGCTTCCACCTTGGTATTTTTGACATGGATCTTAATGTGGAAGATTTATTCATTGCCTTCTTGTTGAGTGAGAAATTGTAATATTTCTTCCAAAAAACTTTAGACCTCGTTAGGTTAAGCGAGGTAAGAGGGATTATGAACCTATGTTTAAAGCCTAAGGAAGAAAAACAAAGTTCAAAATAAATAACCTTGACTTGTGAGCAATTTGTTTTATAATTTTAAAAAAATATTATGTATTTACAACTATACATAAAAAATTTATTAAAGAAAGAATATAAAAGAAAATTATTGGCGCATATAAAAAAATGTAGAAAATGTATACATAAATTTACCAAAAAAAAAAAAAAAAAAAA
>JASDQU010104809.1:137279-163308 GCA_032191745.1 Picea mariana | reverse complement strand
ATAATAAATGAAATATTAAGAAAATACCACCAATAAAGGTCATTTTAAATAGTAGAGAAGTAACAATCAACAATCAGAAAACAATTTCAATGATCCTTTTATATATGTATATAGCCAATATCCACTTTAGACTACAAATCTCTGTGAAAATTTGGACCAAAGAAGCCTTTAGAAGCCTCATATGTAAATATACTCATACAAAGGAATCTGAGTGCCACAAAAAGAAAATAAAATTGTATAGTCAAACTTGGACCACCTCAAGTGATGTTTAACACATAATTTATTTCTGCAAAATATTTCATTGATTATCACTGAAAAAGTTCAGAACTTCTAACGAGTGAAAACAAATGCAGGTAGATAAATAACATTGAAGAGAAGACCACATGATATGAATCTCTTCATTTTTCTTTGTCACTTTTAAAGAAAATCCATGCTATCAACAAAGCAATTTAACCCATACAAAACTTAGAATGGTGAAAGATAATTGCTGACAGAAGGCTCTGAAAGCTTTAGCATACCTCTCAATTAATAATAATCATCTCTTCATTGATTTCCTCCTTTCATTTTGTATCATTCTTCAACAATTATTCAATTTAACTGTTTTCATTTTAATTAATATTTCTTTTACGAGAACAAAAGGTTTAATTATAAGTCAATGAAGAAATTAATAAGAGGGCACAATATTATGTATAATATTTTTACTTAAAGTAGGTAGGGGTCACACTAGACTTGTTTAGGAAACACAACTTGTGAATTTACACATTCCCCTTGCAACTCCCAATTCATCGTTTCAAAATTATATCATAAATCCATATATAAAATATGGAAGGTACCATAATAACAAGACTCTTAACAACAAGAAATAATACCCATATTTGAGGTACCATATTTTTAAATGACATTTTCTTCAAGCAACAAATATCTCCACTAAATATTTGTATTTATTTTTTTCTCTTGAATATGTCAATATATTACAACCAAGGTAAGTCTATCAATGAATACCCAAATGGAAAAATAATGGCTGGCTTCAAAATTAGCTCAAATGTTTGAGTACATTAAATCATATGATAGCATCTCAATAAATCATATTTATGCAACAAAGGCTCAATTTTTCTTAAGATTTTATTTGCAAAAGAAAAAGGCAAAAAAGGTAATGCTAAGAGGAATGGCCAACTTGACCATAAACTTTATGCCTACGATGACCCAAATTTATCTAGCAATGATTATCTTACGGTTCGAGATGAATCAGTTTCTTCATGAGAAGAAGGGTTTCCAAGTTCGATCTAGCTACAAATTTCGGAATGCTAATGTTTTCCGAGATAGTGCTATGAGTTGGGCATACCACCATACTTAATAATGATGCTTTACCTCCTTAATTATAGGAGGCTCACATCCCATGCATTAAACCTCCTAGCGTGCAAAGTCATTGGGACTACCAATGCTTTTAAGGCAAGAAACCATAACATATATCAACCAAACAAAATATCATATATAAACATATCATATATCAACCAAAAAAATATCATATATAAACATATCATATATCAACCAAAAATATATCATGAGGTGACTCGTAGCATATATCATCTCTATCACCTTTAGCATCAATAATGTTTTGCATTCAAACCCATGCCAAACATATACTAGTAAAACACAATCATTTTCATATTATCATATACTCTTCATTCCATAGCATTTTCATATTACCATATACTCTTCATTCCACATATATAAATTATGGCCCAAATTTATCATATGAAATCCTTTTAAAGTTCATTGGATAATCATTATAGTAGGACACCTGCGTAACCTAGCTTAAGTGAAATAATTAGTAAATATTAACTTTCAATCATTTGTGGGATTTCAAGAATAGTTGGGCTATATAGTGTGACCATCAATATTACAATGGTTACAGTGATTATTTGGATTTTTGAATTGATGTGCAGTAGTTGTCATTTTCGTGTATTTTCCTTCCCATTTCTTTTCCCCCTCCTTGGAATCATCTTGGTGATCTTTCTATTTCGAACCACTTAGTTATCCTTTCTTATGACCTATGTTCTCCATGTACTATGCTTGCACACAAGCCTCGTCAATAGTCCTAGGTTTGAAAACAATCACTTGTTTCCATAGATGGTTATGTAGAGCCCCCAAATACTTGCAGAGTATGTATGGGTTCTTGGGATATATACACAACATAATTGCCATTTTTCTAAACTCTATGGTGTACTCTTGCACACTCTACCCTTGCCTCTGCTCGAAGTGATGCCAATGGATCCACTAGTCCTCCACATACCCAATAGGGTAAAACTGGGACTTGATGAAGGTTTTAAACACCACCCACTTAGTTACTATTGGATCACCCTCTAGCTTAAGTGTCTCCATGTGGATTTCCCACCAGGTTAGTGCATGGTCGTTTAATTTAAGTTGAGAAATTATTTTTTTGCTTTGTGTCTATATTATGGACACTGAAATACAATTCTAATTGTAGCAACCAATGATTCAACTTAACAACATCAATCTCACTCTAATAGGGCTTGATGTCCACTTTCACCTCCATTTTAAATAGAGGTTGTAAAGGAGTGATGGCACTAGAACTTGGTTGCTCATTCCCGGGCTCTTTTTTTCACTCCTTTTCTAGGTCATCACTATCTCCCAATTTCTCATCCAATCCAATTTATGAGTTAGAGCCACCAACCTCCATGAAAGGTCCAAACATGTTTTCTAGAGATACCATGAGGAGGGCCATGTTGCAAGATACATTCACGACCTGCTCTTATATCCTCACACATATTTCTTTTGTGGCATCCCGAGGGTTGGTATGACTTGACACATCCGCCATGAATAGGGTTTTTCCACTTCCTTCTTAAGCCAATGCTTGGATCTTGCAACTTCCCACAAACACCCCAAAGAAAACTTCTCTAATACCAATATGGTATGTAAAATACCATGGATATTCCACTGGAATATTTTATCACAATAGATCTTGTAATATTCTGAAATATTTATTATGTAGGTTTATTTCCTTAGATCTCAAATTTATTATCACTAGCTTATTGCTCAAATTTATAAAAATAAATGAAAGAACAAAAAAATGAACACACCATCCACACAAATGGACATAAAATGTATCTTGGTAAACCTGATACATGAAAAAAAACATCTAGAAGGTGAGGCCTGTGCTTTTCTCTCTTTTCTTTAGTTATGGAAATGCAAATACAAAGAAACTGACACTCACTATGAAGTTTCCTATGACATTTTCTCATGAATGGTTTCTACGGAATCTTCCTCCTCCTTTGTTATGCTCTCAAATCCCACTCCTAGATGCTCTTCTCAACTATGGAAAAAAGTACAATGATAAAATAATGAAGCCCCCTCTCCTCCTAGTGGCCCAATATTTAACATAGTCTGATAATCATTTAGGGTTAGGGTTTTTGCATGCCTCTATGCTTAATTAGTGTTAATGTTTTGGACCTTCTAGAATATTCTTGAAAGTCCACACATGAGTAATGGCGGTTGATGTGGCATCCACTTGGTACAATGTTGGTCAACAAGGTAGGTCAACTTGTGGGAGGAAAAACTTCCGCATACGAACTCCATTTGAGGTGATTTTTTCACTATTGGAAAGGTCTTATTGTATAGAATTATGTCGAGGGAATAAGAGATATACTAGAAAAATTTTAACCATAAAAAGTGTCATTTGATGCCTCAAAATGGATCTAGAAGGTTCTAGACCCCAAACCTCCAAACTGAGACCTACCAATAAAATGGGCCCTGCAAACCAATTCCTCCAATTTATCTACCCAGAAAGTACCAAGATATATGAAAAATTATATAATGATCCATTACGAATCACATATATTCCTAGAAATCATAATAAGTTCATATATAACATTGCAATTGAAAGTTTGTATTGTTATCTAAGTAATTGGACATGTCCAACCCCCCTATGTATTGTATCCTACATGTCGGACATGACACAATGAGGACACATGTCAAGCACATGATTGGCACATGTCTTTTTCATGGGACACGTGCCCGACACATGTCCTCATCATGTCATAAAAATAGGACATGTTTCTTGTGCGTTGGGTGGCTTGCGGCCCATAAAACCAACTTTTTGCCTCATTTCTCTCATAGGTTGGAGCTGAAATTGGTTTTGGAGTTTAAATGAGGGTTATTGTGCAATGTTAGAAGGAATTTTGAGTGCCAAGAAAGTGGATTTGTCAACCATTATTCAATTTGTTTCCTACAACAGTCTATTTTCTTCCGCATTTGATAGAAATCATGGCTCAATCATCAAGGGAAACTGGAAAAGGTCAAATAAAAGGCAAGAATTCCCCCACTAATGTTGTCTCCCCTCCTTCATTTTCATCAGGGTCTGCTAGTGTTCCATCTACTAGAAGTGGGGATGCAACAACAACTTCAAATGCTGAAAAAAACACTATTTTAGGAAGATAACAAGCTCAAGATTCAAAACATCCATTATGGAAGTATGTTTCAAGACATCAAGGGCATGGAGCCAAGTTAAAGGGGGGAGGGTTGGACATGTAGTTTTTGCAATAATAAATTTAAGAGAACCTACTTTTGAGTAAATGGACATGTATTGGGAAAACCTTGTGGATTTGAACCATGTCAAGGAGTGAGTGCATCCAAACAAAGAGAATTAGAAAGAGAGGCCAATGTTGGCGAGGGGATTGTGGCAACAAAATATAGGAAAACCAAGAATGAGGATCTTCTTCCATTCTTTAGGGAATCATATAGCAATTATCCTTTTGGGAGTGGGAGTGCAGTTCAAACAACAACAAAAAGAGGGAATTGGTCCAATGGACAAGATATTTCAGTAAAAGAAGTGAGATGAGATTGATCTTATCATTGGGTTTTTTTCTATCTCAACTTCATCTCATTTAATTTTGCATGGTCTCCTTTGTTTATTGAGATGTGTCGAGCTCTAGCTCAAGGGGCTCTATTAGGGTACATGCCTCTTCGTTCAAAGAAGGTTAGAACTACATTGTTGGTTAAGGAAAAGAAGGAGGGGGATAAAATGCTAGAGCCTATTAAATCAACATGACCCTCATCTGGTGTTAATATTGTTTATTATGGTTGGACAGATGTAGCACACCATCCATTCATCAACTTCATAGTGTCTTCCTTGAATGGACCAATCTTCTTGAAAGTGGTGGATGCTCTTGGAAAATACAAGGACGCACAACATATGGTTGAGTTCTTCATTAAAGTTATTGAAGATGTAGGTGTTGATTTTTATGTGCAAATTGTTATAGATAATGTACCTGT
This sequence comes from Picea mariana, assembly GCA_032191745.1. Classification (NCBI taxonomy): domain Eukaryota; kingdom Viridiplantae; phylum Streptophyta; class Pinopsida; order Pinales; family Pinaceae; genus Picea; species Picea mariana. The sequence continues at coordinate 158,016 of JASDQU010104809.1, read as the reverse complement.
TTGCAAATTTGTTGGCATGATTTTGGAAACTAAATATCCACAAATATTTTAGACACCTTGCATTGTTCATTCCTTGAATTTATCACTTAAATCCATTTCTTCGGATGTGATATGGATCAAAAGTCTTATTGATGATGCACGTTGATGGGACCTTAGAATGATATCATTTTTTCTTATGTATTTAATGAATTTGATGATCCTTTGTATTGAATAAGGCCCTTTTTAATCTTCATAGTCTCACTTCCACTTACCCTAGCTACCATTCCCAAAAGGTTTATTTGGATTGTGTTTTCAACTTTTTCTTGTTTATACTATGAATTTAGAGTAGTGTTGACTCGAGAAAAAATTCCCTTTGTCAAAAATAGGGGTTACCCCTAATAATAAGTCTCAATCAAACCTCTCACCATTTGGAGTAGGGAACCCATCTGAATTCTAGATCAGACACCATTTTTGGTTAGGGTTTACTAGTTGCGGCCCGATCCACCAATGAAATTTTCCTAAGATAAAGAATGAAATATAACTAATATAAGATGCATGTGTCTAGATGAAACTAAGGCAACCAGAAATAAAACATAGAACCAACCATGCTCCTATCAAGGGCCCGTGAAACAATTCACACAGAGAAAATACAAGAATATAAATAAACAACTACAAACACAAAATAATCTAGCATTTAAATAATCATTTATGATTCTATTCCCATGATATTAGACAAACATTCTCCGAAGAATAGAAATAAGAATGCAACCATCATACATAATATTAGTCTACAATATGAGGTACATAATTACACAACCCAAGTGTTGAGAAAAACACAAAGGAATAGTCTAAAATACATCCAACACGAGAATAAAAGTTCCTTAGAAAACAGCTTGGCCAAACCAACTTTTCCTCATTAAAAGTTTCAATAATAGTATATAAAAACTCGAAGGAAGACTCCTCAATTTTAGTTAACACGATATACTTCCTTGAAATAGTTCTTGATTCCATACAATGCTTGAAGAGCCAGAAATCCCATTTCTTGGATAGAATCCTCGTATTTATTTGAGTTCAACGTGACTCTTGGCCTTATGCCTTTCCCCATGACCTTTCATTTACCATCCTTTGTCTTTATTTCCTTTGTAATGATGAGAGAACAAAGGAAACATTTACATTTCAAATGTGTCTTTTAGCATTAATGGGCCATCACAAACTTCGACTATAACACACCTCATCCACTGTAATGATTGGCTTGGGCATCAGGAGATTTGATCATCATAGGGTTCAAACTCCATGTTCAAACATTTGAGTTTGATCTCCTTCGTTGCTCCCCATTGTTGTGATAATTGTTGTTGTTTTTATTGATCTATTGGATGTAGATCGCATTGTGAGGATTCTAAGTATGGCATCCCCTCGGTATTGGTACCTGGGACCATTTAACATGCGACAGATGAGTGACCTCAGAATAATTTCAAAATAAACTATTAAAATCAAACATTTGAACCCATAGAACTGAAGCATTAACTAATTGAAATTTTGCATAAAATTCCCTAAATTTGATCCATAGTTCCTCTGCTCACAGTTGAGGTGTTTTGTTCTCTAGGGATGTTAACAAGGCGCCAGATCTTAATCCTTTCAACCAAAGAATTTTTGTGTAGAGGCATGAACCGCAAATTGGAGAATGCAGACCTATGCTAACATCGTTGGAGGACATTTTAAATACTCATAACTTTCTCATGCAACCTCCAATTGGGGCACCATTTTTTCTAGTCCAAAGAGCGTGGGGAGACACTTACAGTGAGATAGTTTAGCATTCCATTCAAACATTTCATCGATGCCACGACTCATGAGGCTGGTTTGGGTGAGATATTCATGGATATTGTTTTGACACTTTCGGACCTCAGATTTTGATTCTGTTAGTTATGTTGGAATCATAATCATGTAAAATCTATGGTTGGATTGTTCCAAGGATGAAAGGTAAACTTTGATGAATGCCAAAAAATTACGCTCAAAGGAATTTTTTAATGAAATTTTGGGTCTCTTTGTTGTTGTTTCTCTTCCATAATTGAGTTTCATCAATTTCTATGTCATCTATGTTGTATATGCTATTAGTTCATCCATTGGAGCTGCGATCATGTGTCAGTAGCACAAAAATATAAATCCGTGAAAATAACCAACTAACATTCGGAGCAATTAACATTGTTTAGGAGCTAGGAGGACCAATTTTCTTCTAGGATGAATTCCAGAGCCTGCACAAGACCTACAAATGTTTTAGTTGACCCATATGATGATAGACGACACTTTTACGATCATGGTTTAGTGATAAAATCAAGAATCACAAAGTGAACATGCTGATATGGATCACATAATGTAAGCTATTGGTGACACAAACATGTTTAATTATGATTGAAAATCAAATAGATCATGCGAGATATGTGATCAATCACCATTTATCCAGTTAGGAATATAAATATTAACCATTAGAAAGTATAGGAGATTTACTGACAAGAGAAACGAGAAGTCACTAAGTTGGAGGAGAATAGGAGAAGTGTCAAGACAAAGGAGAATCTTGCTAACAAGTTCCATGTCAACAAAGAAAAGAAGATCACTATCAATACGTTGAGTGTCGATGCGGGGTCAACATATTTTTTGTTGGCACATCGATGATAGAGGAATGAAACTCATCGATAATGTGTATTGGTAGGTTATAAGAGTTATCAAAAGAAACACTGCAAATGGTAAAGTATGGAGAGTGAGAAGGATACTTGGTTTTGAGATTTGCACAAGAGAGTCTGGGAGACTTTTTAGTGGAAAATTTTTAGTAATGGGGTAAAATTTATCCTTTTAGAGAAAGGAAAGTGAATAAATTAGGGGGGGTGTTGTGTGGGCAGAAAAAATGGCAACACACTAGGCGAAGTCATAATCTTTTCTAGTCTTCCCTAACTTGTGAGCAAAAAATGTAGAAGGTCATATAATTACTTTTAAGATAAAAAAATTATGGAATTAATGTGAAACAATTACCTAAAAGATTCCATTGTGGTGGGCTCACTGGTGATGCTTGCATGCCGGCTAGTAGAGATCATCTGATGTAAATAGAGGATTAATGATGGTGAGATTTATTTCCTTAAACTGCGTTGACGATTCATGTTGGTATCTTCGTCATGGGGTTTATATAGGTTTGGGATAAAAAAATATTTTTCACTAGGTACACACACACAAACACACACATATATTGTAGGTGTTTCTCCACTTCCCATGAGCATTCATAGCCCCGATGGAGTCACCACGATGTCACGGGCCTTGCTCCATTGCTAGAAAGTGTCCATAGCCCCGAAAGAAATATCTGCATGTCCCCTAGTCTGGTCAATATTTCTTTCTCATCCCTTCCTGGTTTATTTAGTGCATGCTTAAAATTTGTTGGATGGGAAAAGTGATGGCATTTTATCCTGATAGGGGATGACTTCCAACTATTGAGATTTATTTGAATATTTTTTGCACCTGAATACATTAAGTTATCCCTTCTATTTTTCAACAGGATTTAGACTTCAACACTTCACCCTTCATGTGAGAAACTACTTAATGTGTGGATGGTTCCCATGTTACATAGGATATACTCACTATCCAATATGAAAGAATGACCATTGATTAACCACTATGTTAATTCATTGTTTTACCAATATTACAATATTACAAAACTATTTTGATTCATGTTCAAATAGAGACCCCTAGTTCGACTCATGAGCTAGGAAAGAGATGCAAGCTAACTTGAGCATGTTTCCAATGAAAATGTGTTTCCTTGGATAAATGATAATAAAATATATGCAGTTAGCAAATAAAGTAAACATAGTAAGAGATCATGAATATAAGATTTTCCAAGAGCTTTAAGGATGTTCATGCATTCCAAGCATCAATAAATTAGTAGCATCTTGATAAGACTAATCCATGTGAAATTTTATACATGTATTATTTTGTTCAAATGGGATTTAGTGCAAATGTTGGCTAAGAATTGTATTTCTCATCACGATTTTCTAAAATCAATCAACTCATCTCTGTAGCCTTATGCTCCAAGAAGTAGGAATTTGAACGAACTTCCATTTGTCACCCATGATATGATAATTTTGGATGTGAATCTTTATGTCTCCCAACTCAAGAGCGTATCTTGCTGCCAACATGCTCATCTTTTCACTAGTTCAAATCAGGCATGTGATACGAACTGTGCACTTGTACCTGCATGGAAAAATCGTTCAAGGTATAAAATTGATTTTTACTTAAAATTTTCATTAATGAAAGTGCTTAAGAGGATCATGTGGGGAGGATTGAGAATAGAATCCAAAACAGATCCACAAATAAAGTTACCAGGTGTCATGTCCTATGGTCGTGTCAAATTTGTTGAAGCCATTTTTCTTCCTCAACTCATGTTCTCCTCTTCAAGAGAGTACAGACTTTCACAAGAGGGATCTACACACAGGTGAAAAGCACATATCACCAATCAAAACTAGTGACACGTTCTTTGAATTGCTTTATTATCCAATTTCAAACATCATTGTTTGACCCATTATAAAATATGACTAAAATAAATGTCAATTAAAATAAATACCTCCCATAAAAACATGTCTATGGAGATTTCACTCATGAAACATAAATGAAGAATGTATTTGGGATATCATGGAACACTAAACCAAAAGATGAATCATTGAATAGACGAGGAACCTTACATGTTTAAATGTATGAAGTCACAATGTGAGTCTTACCAGTTCTTATTTCTAATGATATCAATAGAGAGGTGTAGTAAACTTAGCTTGAATGTTGGTTTGTCGAATGGAAGCTCCCCTTTGGGAATAAAATGACTATGGTTGTAATGATCATCATTTCTTCCCTGAAGAAATGTATTTGAAAACCGTTTTTTTGATTAGTGTTTTAGAGGTTGGAGCTTATGGTTCATGGGTCATAGTGATCTTTCCCAGTTGGCTAAGATTTGAAAGTTCATTCTTGATGATATTTCTTAACATAACTCTTGAACATTTTGTAGACTAGTGCCTTGAAGAGTTTTGTCGAGCGTTTAGTGGCTGAAAATGCCAATTCTAAATACAATAGAAGCATCATGATGTAAATCCCTTATCAAGATCAAGATGAAGGAAACTAGACCAGTGAACTTAATGAACATAACAAATAAGACCACATCCAGATAAAACCAAATGAAAACCAGAAAGTCAATCCAATTTAACATATTGCATCTGATTATTCAAAGAGTAAAGCAATATAATGGGCAATGAGATCAAGATGGTTAAATTGAAGGAGGAAAACATATCAGTAAATATACCCATTTCATTAAAGGAAGTCTCCTAGTCTGAAAAACATTATGTTTCAACCTCATAATGACAAAATCATGATAATAAGAAGACAGGTTTCATTGATTTCAACTCGTAGGACCAAGGAGCAGATACATATCTTGTCACTCAAATTGATTGGAAAAGTATTTGTCCTTAAAATTCAACCTTAGGAGCTATTAGTGTTGAAAGATACATCAAAGTGTTTGTGTGTATGTTCTTCGTAACCCTAAATATTTTCAAGATACTCAAAACAGCTAGAGGGAAACTAAAGTTCAGTGTTTTGTTACAAGAGATACATGTTAGAGACAAAGTACAACATTTCTTTTCCCAGTAAATGAAAAAGATGTTAATGATAGGAAAGATATTAATATACCAAGATCCTCAAGAACAACCTCTTCATAGGACAACGAAAACTCGAATGATTATTCTCAATGGACATCACCATGAAAGAATTAAGTTACATAGATCATGGTCTTTTATAAGATTTTGAATTTATTTCTCACAAATTAATGGTCTACCCTTTACATTCTTGAAATCAGCTCCATTACAAAAGGTTCAAGTCAATAGAAAAGCATACATGTTGAGAAGGTGTGTAACCATATGTTAACCCACTGGTATTTGTTCCAAGAACCAAGAAAATGAACATGTGATATTGCAACATCGATTTGTTAATCCATAAGCCTTTGCAAGAAACATATCCATCGATATAATAATCAATAGGGTATGAAAAATAGGACCATGGTCAATTGATACGGTTCCTTCAACCTGGTTCCCATCTTCCCCAATATATAAAGTATTCCTACAATAAATACTTTCAAAAATGCAAGATAGTAAGTTGTTTAGATATGAATATTAGAGTGAATGCCTTTGAAGTGAACATGAATCTTCTAGTTGGACTTCTTAGAGAATTATGCACAAGGTTTCCTTATGATAACCAAAGGTTAAGCCAAGATTTTAGTCAAACAAAAAAAATGAAATGCATTAAATGAACAGAAGAAAGATTTTTATGAAAAATAAGCTTAAACTAAAGCAAGCCATTGCAAGCTACAAACTAAACTAATAACAACTAGTGGATTTTATTGAAGAAACCAAGACAAACCAAAATATGCACTGCACAAGCAAAAAAGGAAGCAAACCCCTAAACTATGATAGTAGAAATGAAGTAAAAGAACTATGCTACTCCTATTCCTACCCTATCCTACATTGGCTAAAAAAGGGCTAAGTGAAAGCATAGTGCTAGTGTAGCCAATCAAGTAACTCCAAACCTACAACCATATGTTCAACAAGATTCAGTTGTAGACATTGGAGTAGTGAGAGATCAAAGATAGGAATAATTGATTCGGGAAAATATCTACCCAACATGTTAAATTTGGCAGTGTTATGATTTATGGGAAATGTAGACGTGTAGGATTCCTCCAACCAAGACTTAATTCTATCATAAATTTTAAAATAATTATCATAGGCATGTTGGAAGGGAATTGAAATTGAGTGACATACCTAATGAGACTCATAAATGAAATTTGCATGCAATATATCTTTTGAGAGAGTCTCGGTGTGGGTGGCAGTATTCATTCTAGGGGTTGAAGCAAGATAATGAGAACTTTTCACACTATTACATTGAGCCATTTTTTTGACACTTTATCGACGACTTTGCATTGCAAACACGTCATTCTTCCAAAAAAATCATGAACCTTGTTTTCATCATTAGAATGTTGTCGCTCTTTCGATGAACACAAGTTAGTCATTAGTCTAGCTCCACTTTTGAAAAAATAGTTAGATGGACGTCCAAAAAAATATTCATTAGTCTCTTGTTGGTATTCAGATGACAACTTAAACCCATTTTTGTCATTGTAGGAAGGTTGGAACTGCGACGACTCATGTTTTTTCATTGTTTTGACAAACTATTCGTCGCAAGAGAAATGACCCTTCGTCGAAATGTTCATCGAAAGAGAAATTCCTAAACCATGAACATTCATCGAAAAAGAAACGACCATTCGTCGAACGAGCAACAACTAAACCATGAACATTTGTCGATACAATGACCCTTCGTCAAAATGTTCATTGAAAGAGAAACAACTAAACCATGAACATTTGATGAAAGAGAAATGACCATTCGTCAAATGAGCAATGACTAAAACATGAACATTTTTTGAAAGAGAAACGACTCGTCGTCGAAAGAACAAGGATTAAACATGAACATTCATCGAAATAACAACGACTAAATCGTGAACATTCTTCGATGGAAAAATGACCCTTCGTCGAAATATTCGTTGAAAGAGAAATGACCCTTCCTTTAAGTAAAATCGAACCATCATAGAAAACTAAACAACCATGTCGTCAGAATTCCAACAAAGACTGTATAAAATTTAAAAATATATCATTGGGAGTGGTGTAGAGGTCTTATCACATATCTCTCTATTAAATCCTTGTTATAAAAATAATACCCCAGAATTGTGTGAAACTCGGATATATGTAAGCTCAAGAATGGAGAAGACATCATGTGGCATGTGTGAAACTTGGAGCAATCAGCTAGACTCAAACTTGCACCAACACTGCTACATCGGAGGGAGCCTTCTCTCCTAGTCTGAGGACAAAGATTCTAGACCTTAATTCAACACCAGAAAAAATGGAATATGTGCCAGGTAGGACAATGTTTCCCTATTAGTTTTTACTTATGCTATGTTTCTACATACTAGTATTAGGAAGCTATTATAGTACTTATACTAGAAATAAGTATGGAATTTTGTACAAGATACTGGAAAACTTCAACTCTGAGTATAACTCAACATGCTTAAATCCTGTTTTTTCTACCAAAAAAGGGCTATGTTTTGAATTTTTGTATTGATCTCTATCACTTTCATTCATGGTAGTATTTTAATATATATTTTCCCAGTTCCTTTGAAAATAAAATAAAATAAAAGGGCATTAATAATTTCTGAGTTTTATGTAGGTAGTGTTGTTCTGGAGATGATTCCTAGATAGGGAATTATGTCAAGGCATCCATAATGAACTACAATTATTTTCAATTAGTTCGTACAAATAAATAAAAAATAAGATGAATTTTATGACTAGTTTTTGGGCTTACAAGTTCCAGTATAACTGGTGCACTGGTTGAGACCCCACAAAACAACAAGAATTCAAAACCATTCAAAATTACTTGAGATATTACTTATCCCCGGAGGAAATTCAATGAGATCTCCAAGTTTAGACCATTTCAGTTATTATCCCCCATTACAAGATGAATTGTGTACTCAAAGGGACTTTCTCAACCCGCCCTTGTCAACAACCCCATCTTCGCTAGTGGTGGAAATAGGGAAAGCACCCCCGATGCCGCTACAATTAATAAGTGTATATTTAATGATGTAAATGGATAAGTGGAAAAAATTAAGCAAAATTTTCCTTGCATTACAAAATATGTATTCACGCCAGAGTCTCCATGGTTTGATTACCTTGTGATCAAATAAAATGTTACTCTCCTGATTGTAGCATGACAAAATTAAAAAATAACATACTAAATTATTGATAATGTAAATTAACTAAACCTGATTTATTTTAGTGCTTCACAATTGAACGTCTCCAGCGGATTAACAACGTGCAAAATATTACCATGATTTAAATGCTAAGAATATGGTCATCCACTATTCTATATATACTATGATGCAAAAGAAATTTCTAGTTACCTCTATATTCATAACACAAGTCCATCAGGTAGCAAGTGTATTCTTTCCTTCTGCTACATGGTGCTAAGGTATGTAGATTTCTTCTCCAGTAATTTCTCCCCAAGTCTCCCCACTGACTCTTTTCTTTGTGGAAAGAAACTCAACACTCATTGCATCCATACCATGATTTATAGCTTCTTCTTCATCTCCATACCCACTCATAATTTGAGTGACATAGGTTATTCATAAAAGGTCAATGCTTAGTTTTCAATAAAAGGGCATTAATAATTTCTGAGTTTTATGTAGGTAGTGTTGTTAGTGAGATTATTCCTGGCTAGGGAATTATTTCAAGGCATCCATAATGATTTAAATTTATTTTCAATTAGTTCGTACAACTAAGAAAAGAATCAAACTTAGTACAAGAAACTTTAAAAGTGGAACTCACTTTTTTCCTTCCATTTGATTTATCAATATTGTTGTCAATGTTCATTGAATCAATCGCTAACTCGAGCAAGCATTATACATCACCAAGTCCTCAGAGTAGGTCATTCTACACATCTAACATTGGAAAACATCAATGTTAAGGGAGAACATAAAATTCCACACTTGATTACATTCAATAATCTCTAAAAATAACATCGTTAAATGGATAATAGGAATACCTTAATGAGCTCCTATTGGTTTCGAGAATAATTTATTCTCTACTAAACAGGGTCAACCACGTGAAAGTGTAATCTCATTTCCTCCCCCTGCCCCGCGCATCACTCAATTCCCCACACCTAATCATGCATATTTATTTAAATAAAAACTATACAACTATTTTGATTTTTTTTGTAGCTAAACATAGAACTTATGTAGTTCCCCAAAAGTTATACTTAACTATCAATGAATATTCATCAGATTATAAAAGGCTTGTTTTCACTCTTTGAATTGATTGAAATTTATCAATATGATGGACAGTTCAAAAAGAAAAACAACAAGGAAAAGATAAATAATGTATTCGAATTGAACAAATATTACTTATCTTTCAATGAAAGAAACTATTCTACTGTAAGACCCTTCAAGATTCTCATTTTTTCCCTTAAAGGCAATGACAGTGGATATTTTGGAATATGTATTTCGACAAAGAAATACTCATTGCAAAGTCCTCAAAAATAGAACCTAAAATTTACACCCATCATTTATTTCACTTAAAGGCTAGGCTTTTGGTGTTTCTAAGTAATGTATGTTGTCAGTAAACTATTATTTATGGGTATTACTATATAAATTTGAAAAGAAAATACATTTTATTAAAAACTTTTTAAAGTCCCCCCTGGGACATTCCAACATCCCTTTCAAGAGGAGCTTCCCCAGGACATCTCTTTCAGCTATGAAAACCCTAGGAAAATTTAGTACATAATGGTGTGATTGTGGTGGTAGTGTTGATGCCTCAAAAAAATCTTGGCAATCAACGTGGAGAAACCGCTCAATCAAGGCCCAAATTATGCCTATACTCGTTTGGGATGGTGATCCTCAACGGTATGTGGGCTCAATTGCCACTTAAGGGATTTTCTCCTAGAAAGGAGACTTAACTTGAAGCTCTGCTAAATCCTACTTGCAGAAAATAAATAAATAAACTATTTCTATTCTAATCCTAAACTATTCTATCCTAGGAGATTAATTACTTAAAACATGAGTAACAAATGATATCTATTTAAAAAGGGAAACAGTTCATCACATTTAAACAATATTTAGAAACCTTTGTAGTAGGACAATTTTCAAATAAATAGTTAAAAGTTAACAATTCTAACTACAATATTCATATTGCATCATTCATTAACTCAATTATAAAAATATTTTCATAATGAATATACTCGATTGATTAACAATAGTGCAAACAATAAGTAATACTCATTATCTTAAACAGATTGAAATAAATGAATGAACGCGACTTTCATAATAAAATGCCAGATGAACGCATGAATAACAATATCATACCAATCACTCCAGTATATGGATCACAAAATCACTGAGTGGCTCTATATTTCTCAAAAATAGTCTTGACAACAATGTACAGGTCTTGTTTCTTGAAAATTGAACCCTTTCCGGGTTCTTGAAAATGTCTATAAATAATATTACAAAAAGTACTAGTCAAAAATCTATTCCCACTATGTTCTAACTAAAAGACTAAAAACAAATATATAAACAATACCTTTAAGGTCTTGGACTAAAATGATTGGCCTTCTTGGAATTAATCCTCAACTGGTCTCTTGTTTGATGCATGAGCCTCTAGATGTTCCTTCCATTTTGAGTATATTTCTAATATTCGAGAAATGAAATTAGGGGATTTTGGATATGATCTTATTTCATAGTTAAAGACCTTTTATTCCAGAACTAGTAGATCTTGGTGAATCATGGTAGAAATTTGATTGGAGATGACATAACATTTTTTTGGTTTCACCAAAAATTGATTGATCACATCAAGATTTACCTTAAATAACATTGCAATTTTATCATCATATTTGTTCATGTGACTTCATACTTCAACAATCATATCTTGTATCTTAGTTGTTTGATTGGTGAATTGAACATTAGGCATGTCAATTTCTCCCACTATGTTAATTGTTGGATTTGATGTTGAAGTGCATGCTTCTCTTTCCTCTTCGATTAACCTTTTAGCTTTCAGCAGATTATGTTTCCAAGCTTCTATAACAATTTCTCCTTTTAATTTCTTCGAATCAAAGGTATGGGATGAGTTCTAGGTAACTGAAATAAACTCATTTTGACATAATATTAATTCCATGAATTCATTTTGGACCATTGTTAACTCAACCTCCTTTTCTGAAATGATATTTGAAAAATCATTTATCATACTTTGTTGATTTAAAAGAAAACCCATAATCTAAAAAAAGTGTACATGTGCTTCTATTAATTGATCATTAACTTGTAAAGATTGATGCTTAAATTTCTCAACATCAATCAACTCACTATCTAAACTTTGAATTTGAGTTTACAATTGTGTGATTTGAGCATTCTTTTCATTTATAGAATCAAAGAGCAATTTTTGAACTTGAGTAATCTCATCTTTCAGTTTTTCTTACAAGATTTTTCATATGTTCAAAGTGTGCTTGATGTGGCTGTGAAATTTTGAGTTCCACTTGCTTTTCAATGAGTGTTTCTTTTTGTTTCAATTTGTCTTCAAGACAAATTATTTCATCATTTTTCTGCTTAATGATTTGCTTTAAATTATTTATTGACCAAATGTAAGATGATGCAAAAGATTCCATGGAATCTACCAATTCTCCTACAAATTGTTGATCATCTTGTCTGGAATCATCCTAAATTATTCTTTGTTTTGTTGGTGGTTCATTCATTTGATCGATTTTCTTCTTTTGAATCCTTCCTTTTATAATTTCCCTCTTTTTCTCACTCAAGAAGAAGTTTGTAGGAGGATCTTTCTCCTCCTCAATCGGTATCAAATAATCAACATACAAAGGATTAGGGAATGAAACCCCAGGAATACTAGCCAAAGGTGTGACTGAGGAAACTGATGAAGAAACCAAAATGTGATGCTCTTGAGTTTGAGTATTTTTGTATGGAGTCTCTAGACCTTGACCATAGTTTTGAAGTGAAGATAATATCTATGTTGGTCCTGTCAGAGTATGACTCGTAAATTTTTTCTCTTTGTGTTCTTACTATGTCTGCTAAATATTTTCACATAAAAGAGACTCAAAATGTAACTTCTTATTATCTATATACTGGATGATATTTTATTTTAATATTTCTTCTGATATTACTTCTAAAATTACCTCGGTAATTTTTTGGTTTGCCTGGGATTCCATCTATTGTTGGGAAGGGTTGAGCATTTGAGATAATTTTTTTGTTTATTTGTCGGTCTAAGATATTGTAAACAATGTCTTTGGTTGATTCCTAGGAGACTATTATGTGTACTCTTGTTGGAGGATCGATGGGAGGAAACTCATCCTTGCCTTCTAGAAATTTAAGAAACCATCAAGTGCATGCTTAGGGAGGCCTTGAATTCTCTACAAAACTTCTTGATAAGACATATCTCTCCTGAAAAATATTTTCATGAGGAGATTCTTCATGAACATTGTAGCATTATCATCCAATAGTTACAGAGTAAATAAACAATGAACAAAAGAGAAATCATACGCATACACAGTACATCAATTTTTTTACGTAGAAACCCAAAGTGGGAGAAAACCACATAATTTTTTTTCGTATATGTATTTAAGAATTACTTTCATTGGAAGCACCAACTTCCTTTGTTTTTCCAGCTACAACTAGAAGGAGGCTCCAACCCCCTAGTTTCTCAGGCTACAACTTGAGGGAACCTCAAACTCCCCAATTCTATGGCTACAACCAGAAGGAGGCTACAACCCCCTATGTTCTCTGACTACAACTGGAAGGTGGCTACAACCACCTGTCCTTGCCCCATCCAACCTCCCTAACGTAGAAGTAGAACGATGGAACCACTGTCACACTATCACTGTGAGATATACCATTGTAAAATTGTATCAACCTCTACCACTGACCTGCAACCAACCTGTACTACTGCCCTGCAATCAATCTATACCTGAACTGAGCATGTATCAAACAAATACAACAGGTACGTGACATGTAGTTCCAACATACATATGTATGCACCCTATGTATACAACAACATGTGTATGCACGTGTCTTATTTGTTATGCATCATGTGTATTCCTTCTGAAAACTAGGGTTTTATTTCTTCTGAAAACTTCTGACCCTCAACAACCTCTTTCACATAGATATGCAACTTGTCACTACATTCAGACTGTAGTTGTACCCTGTGCATGCATCCTCATACATAACCTTTACCCAAAGCATCTATATCTCCATCTAGTCATGTGCCATATAAGTGTGTGTAATCATGAACAAGTGTAATAGAAATTAAATCCTTTCTAATATTCATCCTCTCAATACTTCAGCCACTTCACAAATACAAGTTCTCAACCATGTATCACATGACCTCTTAACCATATGCCAAGAAATACAAGATGTGCCTCAATACTAACAAATGATAAATATTGATTATATGGGCACTATATTTCTATACATCTAACTTATATAGAAGGTCTCATGCATCCGCTATTCTCTCTAGGGAAAATCATCAAATATCCATAACCATTTCTCATGTATACAACAAAATCCAACTACTCATAGAAATGAGACATAGCTTTTGAACTAGTGGATAGATATAATGTACCTGAGCACCGTAGACCTTTTCGGAACTTGCGCTCATAATATAGAGACTTGGAATCTTCATCTTCTCAAGTTTATATGGCTTTAACCTCATGTGTGCACCCTAATATACTGCCATATTGCGTACGTACGCACCCTATTATACTGTTAGCCCATGTACGCCTCAGAACTTAGGTTTTTTTTAGTATTTTCTATAATTCTGAAACTTTCATCATCATCCCTTCATGCTACCTCAGACTTGCGCAACTTCAGATATATCAATTAGTACTTGTAAAAAGCCTTACACAATAATAGATATTCAGTATTCTCAATGGTGATGAAATGAGAGACCCTTGCCTCTTATTTATACTTTCATGTAGCTTCCTCAGGGGGTTACCTTCTAACCATATCAACCCACTTTCCTTAATTTAGGGCTAACCCACTTCTAACCACTTGTCCACTTAACTTTACCACTTTCCACAAATAGTAATTTATCCACTAACTTTATTATTTAAATAATTTATTTTGCAACCACTTTGACTTATCCATATATAGTAAATTGTCCACTATTTTTATTATTTAAATAATTTATTCTTTGCACCCACTTTGACTACTTTGACCTTTTAGGGGCTTCTAGATAACTCATGAGGGTTCTCCAACTTCACATGGCCATAAATCTCTAACTGTGAGGAGTTATGTGGCGTTCCACATACCACCGGAAATGGCATAACATGTACTATCCATATAGAATATTCTTACCTGCAAATATATTAAAACTCATACCATTATACATCAAACAAACTTGGGTCCATTGTCCAAACCTTTGTGCTACCGAAATTTGATACCAGACTTCTTCAAGGGTTGACATCAATGACAACCAACCCAATTAATCAACAATCTCCCCCTTTGGCATTGATGGAAACACTCTAATGCAATACTGAATTCATATTACTCATGATCCCCCTGTGACCATCACTCCCTCTAGAACCATGCCTCTGTTCTCTTTATCTAAGCATTTAACTCTGCATCTGATAAATCTCTCCCCCTTTGTCATCAATGGAAAAGGTATATTTTCATTCAGGGTTTCTCCCCTAACTGAACTATCCTCGGGGATACTCCCCCTGAATGAACTCTTCCTGAACCTGATCTGCCAACCTGAACTATCCTCTTTATGGTGCTTCCTCGTGTAAATCTAAGACATATAAGATAAGCATTCAAAATCATTCATTTTGGAGTAGAAATTACTCCGAGTCTTTGGAGAAGATACTCAAAGGATTCTCTCGGAAGTGGTTTTGTAAAGATGTATGCCACTTGTTCTTTTGTGCCCACATATTCAACTCTGATGTTTTTCTCTGCAACCTGTTCCCGTAGAAAGTGATACTTGATTGGAATGTGCTTTGTCTTGGAGTGCATCACTAGGTTTTTTAAGACAATGATGGTGCGTGTATTATCACAATACATTGGAATGGGCTCATCATATTCAACCTGTATATATGTCAGAGTTTGTTTTATCCATATAACCTATGTACAACATCCTGCCACTACAATATACTCTGCTTCGGTTGTAGATAAAGATATTGATGATTGTTTCTTTCTTATCCAAGATACTAAACACTCACCCAAGTAGAACGTTGCTCCATTGGTGCTTCGTCGATCATCAATGCAACCTGCCCAATTTTCATCTATGTAGGCAATAAGTGATATATCCTTTCCTTTTGGATACCATAATCCAAACTCTTATGTTCCTTTGAGATATCTGAAAATCCTCTTCACTGCTAATACATGTGATTCCTTTGGTTCTGCTTGAAATCGTGCCACCTGTCCAACTTCCTGCATTGGATCTAGTCTGGATGTTGTCGCATATAGTAAGCTGTCAATCATTGACCTATATTTGCTCTGGCTTGTAGACTTTGAATCATCATCTTTGCTCAACTTGCAACTGGTTTGCATAGGAGTGGTAACTAGTTTGCAATCTTCCATTCCGAACCTCTTTAACATTTCTTTGATATACTTTGTTTGATAAATAAAAATTCCTTGGTTGCTTTGACATATTTGAAGACCCAGAAAGAAGGATAGTTCTCCAAGTAATGACATTTCAAATTCATTTTGCATATCCTTTGCAAATTTCTGGCTTAACCTTTCATCATTACTTCCAAAAATAATATCATCAACAAAAATTTCAATTAATAAAATACTATCTTGAGTTACCTTGATGTAGAGGTTGTTGTCTGCACTTCCTTTTCTGAACCTTGTTTGTTGTAGATATTTATCTAGTCTAGAGTACCATGCTCTAGGAGCATGTTTTAAACCATATAATGCCTTCTTTAATTTACACACATAATCTGCATTCTCTGGTAATTGAAATCCTTCTAGTTGTTCAATGTAGACTTCTTCTCCAAATTCCCCATTCAGAAAAGATGATTTCACGTCCATTTGATACACTTTAATATTCTTGGAGCATACATAAGCTAAGAGAAATCGTATTGCTTCCATTATGGAAACTGGCGAAAATGTCTCTTCAAAGTCGATTCCTTCAACCTCTGCGTATCCTTTACATACCAATCTAGCTTTGTTCCTTGTAACATGTCCATCTTCATTTAATTTGTTTATGAAAACTCACTTTGTGCCAATCACATTCTTATTATTTGGTCTTGGAACCAATTCCCAAGTGTCATTCTTCTCTATTTGATCCAATTATTCATTCATGGCCTTATTCCAGAATTCATCCTTGTTGGCCTCTTCAAAACTGTTTGGTTCAATCATAAATAAGAGTGCTAGGTGCATTTGTTCTGGTGAACAGATTCTTCTTCTAGTTTCAACTCCTGCATCCTTGTTTCTGATAATCTAATATGAAGGATGATTCTTTTGTACTCGTTTGCTAGGTGTTTTTGGAGGCACTTGATGAACTTTCTCTTCTACTTTTCTCTGATCTTCTTCATCTTCCCCTTCTACTTCTTCTTTATCTTTTGCTTCTTCTTCGTAAAGATGTTCCACTGATTCATTTTCTTCTTCCTTTGATTCTTGTCCACCTATTTCATCAATTGTTACATTGATGTTTTCCACAACTTTGTTCAATCTCATATTGTAACATGTGTATGATTTCATTGTACTTGAGTAACCAACAAGTACTCCTTTGTCCACACGAGAGTCAAACTTTCCCATTCTTCCATCTTCTCTTTTGATGTAGCATTTGCTTCCAAATACTCTGAAGTGCTTCACATTTGTTGGTCTTCCTTTCCATAGCTCGTAGGGAGTCTTGTCATTGTTGTTTATGAGCATTACTCTATTTTGAATGTGAACTATTGTATGCACTGCATGTGTCCAAAAAATATCTTTCAATTTGGAATCCATTAGCATTGTTTGAGCCATTTCCTGTATTGTCATGTTCTTTCTTTCAACAACTCCATTTTGTTGAGGTGTCCTAGCAACAAAGAATTTCATTTTATTCCATGCTTGCTGCAGAAGTCCATAAATTCCTTTGAAGTGAACTATCCTCCATTACCAGATCTCAAACATTTGATTTTTGAAACCATTTAATTTTCATTCATTTCCTTGTAGACCTTGAAGTTTTTAAAATCTTTTGACTTATTCCTGAGAAAGCAAATTGCACTCATTCTTGTATAATCATCAACTAATAACATAAAGTATTTCTCACCTTTTAAACCCTTTGTTGTAGTTGGTATAACTAGATCAGTATGCACAATTTTCAATGGTCTTGTCGTTGAATATTCCTTTGATTTGAACATGATCTTTGTTTTCTTTCCTCGTTGACAATGCTTGCATAAAGTGTTGGTTTGTTTGGTGATCTGGGGAATTTCTATAACTGCTTCCTTTTTGTTGACTTTGATAAGGTTATCAAAGTTTATGTGACCCATTCTTCTGTGCCATATCCAACCTTCATCTCCCTTTCCTAGACAACACTTTTCATTTCCAATTTCACTTAATACATATAAGTTGCTTGAAGTTCTTGCAGCTGTTGCAATCAATTTTCCTAAACCTTCTTTTCTTATCTCACACTTTTGTGAATCAAAAGTAATTTTATGACCTTGGTCAAACATTTTACTTACACTTAGAATATTATGTTTCATATCTTCTACTAGTAGAATATTTTCTTCCTTGGTATTCTTGTTTCCAATTTTGACTATGCATTTTCCAATGATTTTAGTTGAATTATCATTTTCGAAGGAGACTGGTCCATCTCTTTCCTTTCTTAATGTAAGAAACTTGTCTTTATCACCTGTCATATGTTTTGAACAACCATTGTCAATATACCAACCATGTTTCTTATGCTTAACTTGTAGAGCGAGTGTGCATTCTTCATTGCTCTATTGATTATGATTTATTATCCATGTTCTCTGTTGAGGTTCCTGTCTGTGACTTTTGTTGTTTTGTTGTGGTTCTCTAGAAGGGACTGTCATTCTACAATATTTGGCCATGTGTCCAAAGTTGTTGCACTTGTAGCATTCCACTTCAGTTCTCAATGATTCAAACCTGTTGCAACTTCTTCTCTGTGTTTCACTAGACCTTCTTGGATAACCATTTTGTGTATGACTTTCAAAGTTGTTTATGCTCCTTCTATTAGCTCTGTAATTTACAACTTTATGTCCAAAATTATTGCATGCATAACATAAACCAAAAAAGATAGTTTGATACCTGGGAGTTGAATATCTTCTGAAAGGAGTTACTCTTATGAATCCTTCTTCTTTGTGAGGCCTATTTTTTTCTGTCGGTCATTGATTCTAAAATCTAAATCTTCTCGGTGGAGGAGTGTCCCTGCAATCTTCCTTGTAGGTATTCCTATCCCCTTTGATTGTTTCTACATAGATTTTTGGATATGTTTCTTGTTCTGTTGTTTTGGAGCTTGATCCCTTTTCTATTTGATTGTATCCAAGTCTGGACTTGTCATGATGAGGATTTTGACTGCTGATAATGTCATCCAAAACTTTTGAGTTTTTTTGAATATTTTTCTTTTGAATATCCTTTCTCAATGTGACAATCCCTGCTTCCAAATTTCCAATGATCCTGTCTCTTTCTTCTAATTTTTCCTTGAGTGCTTCTTCAATTATTTTATCCTCTTCTATTTGAACCTTCAATTTCATGATCATTTGTTCTAGTTTCTAAGTGTCTTCTTTCTTGTCTAGTTCTTCTTGTAGATTCTTGTTTTTCTTCTTTTCTCTTCTTATAAATTCTATGGAACTCAACAATTCTTCTCAGAATTCAACTTCAACCTCTTCATATTCTTCTTTGGTGTGTTCTTTATCAGAGTATTCTATTTCCATGAATAGAACTCTTTTTGTCTCACTGTCATAGACTTCATCTTCATCTGATGAGGAGATGTCTTCTTTAGTGCATAAGATTTTCTTGAAATCTTTATTTTTGGTTCTTTTGCCTTTATATGTTTGTTTTCTATTTGAGTAATCTTCATCATTCCTCTTATTTTTCTTATGAGGACATTTGTTATCAAAATGACCAATACCATCACAATTAAAACAAATCAATGGAAGCTTACCTTTATATCTTCTGTTGGTTCCCTTGTTCAATCTTCTAACAAAGTTGGCCACTTCTTCATCATCTTCCGAGAAGTCACTTCTGCTCCTATGTTCTTTTTCTTTTTGCCTTTCCATTTTCTTTGACCTTTTGGATGCTTTGAAAGCTTCTTCTTTTATATATGGATTTTCTTGTTCAGTTCTCATTTCATATAATGTAAATATTCCATGTAGTTCATCCATGCTTATTGAGTCTATATCTACTCTTTCTTCTAATGATGATATCTTAGGATCAAATCTCATAGGAAGATATCTTAGTACCTTTTGAACAATTACAAATTCTTTAATTTATTCTTCCAATCCTATGATTGCATTCATTGTTTCATCGACTCGTAAGAAGTAAGTTGCAATATTCTCATCTTCCTTCATCTTTAGTTGTTCAAAATGACCTATGTAATTTTGAAGCTTCGTTGCTTTGACTTTTGAATCGCCTTCATAAATATTTTGAAGTTTGTCCCAAATTTATTTAGTGGATTTAAAATGTATAACTTTGGTATATACCGATTCACCAAGACCATTCAGAACTGCATTTGTGGCTTTGAAATTATTTAGACTGATTTTTATTACTCTTTCACTTGTTGGAGAAACTGTTGGTTCTTTGTATCCATCTACAATTGATTGCCAAATTTCAAATCCTTGTGCCTGTATATATGTTTTCATCATTCTGCTCCAAAATGCATATTTTTGTCCATCAAATTGCGGTATTCCATTTTTATACATGTTTTTTCTCTCCATGATCTACCTTTCATTGGTTAAATTGATTTCTGAAGGAACCTTCTCTAATACCAATTGTTGGATTACTGAGAAGGGGGGGGGGTGAATCAGTAATAGAGAAATCTAACAATTTTTAACCATAATATGCAAGTGTTATATTTCTTTGTGATCAATGTAGCATTATCATCCAATAGTTGCAGAGTAAATAAACAATGAACAAATGAGAAATCATACACATACACAATACACCAATATTTTTACGTGGAAACCCAAAGCGAGAGAAAACTACAGAAATATTTTTCTT
>JASDQU010104809.1:93455-113152 GCA_032191745.1 Picea mariana | reverse complement strand
CTTGGGTTTACGAAAGGAATCTCAGGAGGGTTAAGACCTTTGAATCATTCGAAGGAAAGGTAGGAAGTGCTAGTAGTTGTGCAGAGGATAAATCCCAGAGGAGGATCACAGGTTTGATTTGAGCCAGAGGTTCTTTGAGGAGGAGATTGAACGGTCTGAATTCTCAGAAGAGAACTCCCGAAATAGCGAGGGTCATAGGATCCGTAGAAGTTGTAGGGGAGTTAAACGTCGGACAAAATCCACCTTCAAAAAGTAGAGTCAACATGGACCGTCGATCATGATCCGTTCAGGCATCAGATCATTTCGAAAAAATTTAGAGTTCGGGACTCCGAAGTGCAAGCCAAAACATTGGTTGATCAAGTTCACGAACTGCGAAAGGAGGTTTCGTGTGTGAATTCAAGGAGTGACGAGTTCGGAAATTTGAAACTTCGGAGTTTGGGGTTTCGAAAGTCCTGAGGACGGGTGATTGGGACTTAGCAGGGAGGAAAGTCCGAAATCAGAGGCCGCGATAGAGTATTTGTTGACATTTCAGGAATCGAGTTTTCGGCATTCCCGTTGACAAGGGGCAGAACACTCTACATCAAAACCTCTGAAATCGTGAAACACGAAGAAGTTTGAAAGTGCATTCTGGCATTTCAGAAAATTGGGGTTCGGAAATTCAGGGATCATGATAACATAAGGTTAGGGTCGAGAGTTTTGAACTCCCAGCTTCCGGTAGCCAGAAATAAAGGAAGTTGTCGAAGGGTGGTTCAAGCTCAGAAAATCGAGAAATGTGATAGGTGGCAGGAGTCCACGTCAGGAGAATAGTACAGCTTGAAAGTCAGGAAATCCCGCGACAAGATTTGCGAAGTCTCGAGAAAGGAGACTATTTCAGCATTTTGGAATTTTGGGTTCCGGAAGGAATAGGAGAGAGATAGTTCGAGGACAAGCATTTCGAACTCCTGGTATGTGAAATCGTGCTAATCGTTCAATCAAGGGGAAGAACCATAGCCGTTGATTCCCTTGGAAGTGGATCACTAATGTTTCGGTAATTCGGGATTCGGCATACCAGGAATCCTGTTGACAAGGGGATGAGATATAATGCCAAGGAAATCCTGAAGTCGCGAAGTGTAGTAGGGCTGAGGGTGAACTTTTCGGGATTTCGGTAATTCAAGTTTCAGGACCCCGGGAGTCGAGAGGTAGAGTTGCGCATCATTGCAACTCCCGAAATCATGAAGAGAGAAAAGCCGAAATCAGTGACAAGGTGAGTCATGAGTTTGGAATTTCGGGTTTCAAAAGTTGAATAGGTAAGGCACCCAACAATGGGATTCATGAAATTGCGAAATCCGGTATCCCGAAAAGAAAAAGAAAAAAGGAAAAGTCCTGAAGTTAGTTGGGGTTTGATCGTGGGGTTTATGCCAGTGAATGATCACGTAGGCATAATTCAGGAGGGCCTGTGAATTTCACTCAGAGAGGGGGAGTAAATAATTTCCCGAAGAGGAATTAACAGATTCAGTCAGACTCTAAAGGGCCGAAGTTGAAAGATCCTATGCGAACTCCAGCCTAAGGGTTTAGGGGTCTGCGCCAGTTGTGGTTTTCAGAGCTTAGAAAGGTTTCTTTGCTTTCTGTAGCAAGGAAAAGAGGAATTTTGCAGCCATGCCACCGAGAAGAAGAGACAGGAAAATACCTGACCCACCAGAGGAAAGGGAAATTTCGAGAAGAAGAGACAAATAATTACCTGATCCGGCAAGGGAAAGAGAGATGCGTGAACTATGTGCCAGGCTTGATGCCATGGAAACAGCACAAAGGCGCACAGTTGACGTTGGGGATATTAGCGAATCTAAAAGTGAAAATGAAGCCGAAAATGAAGAAGTTGCAACCAAATATGCAACAAAAGAATGCATATTCAGGGTTGTTGCAAGGATAGGTGCTAAAGCAAAAATGGACATTCCAGTATATGAAGGAAACCTGGATGTTGAAGAGCTTCTAGACTGGATTAGAGCTCTAGATAAATATTTTGACTATGAAGATGTTGAGGAAGACGAGAAGGTTAAACATGTTGTCACAAGACTTAAAGGGCATGCAACATTATGGTGGGATAAACTGCAGGCCGACAGACGCTACAAAGGTAAGCAGAAAATCAAGAGTTGGGATAGAATGGTGGCGAAGATGAAGGCAAAATTCATACCCAAGGATTATCAAATTACTTTGTTTCGGAGGATGCATAACTTGAGACAGAAATTTATGACAGTGAAAGAATACACTGAAGAGTTCTATAGGATAAACATCAGATCAGGTTATCGGGAAAGTGATGATGAAAAGGTTTCCAGGTACATGAATGGTCTGAGATACGAAATTCAGGATGAGATGAGCATGATGACCATCTGAACGGTGGAAGATACTTATTAGATGGCTCTGAAAGATGAAGAGAATCTGAGCCGAAAGCAGGGTCAAAGAGGCTAAGGTAGAAGTCAAACCAAAGGCAAAACAATTGTCCAAGATAGGAATCAGAAACCGAAAGAAGAGTGGAAGAAACCTCAAATTCAAACTGAGAGAGGTGGAAGCTCACAGAGAGGAAAGTATGCAGATAGAAATACTTTTCCCCGAACCAGAGGAAGAGGAAGAGGCATAGGTGGAAAAATAAAATGCTTTACCTTTGGAAAGAATGGACACAAATCCTATGAATGTCCAGACAAGAAGAAATAAGGTGGTGAAACTCACATTGTCGAAGCTCAAGGATGGAATGTTGAGGCAGAAGATGCTAAGGGCGGAAGATCACTGATGATGAGAAAAGTTCTCTTAACGCTAGAGAAGGAGGTGGAGAACCCAGTCTAAAGGAATAGACTTTTTTGGACCGCTTGCAAGACCAAAGACAGGGTATGCAAAGTCATTGTGGACAGTGGTAGCACATACATCTCATTTCTACAGAGATGGTAGAAAAGGTGGAGCTGGAGACTATTGAACATCCAAGCCCATACAGAGTTTCGTGGCTACAAAAAGGACATCAAGTAAATGTCACTAAACAATGTTTAGTTGAATTTAAAATAGGAGGGTACAAAGATGAAATATTATGTGATGTCATTCCCGTGGATGTTTGTCATCTATTGTTGGGTAGCCCATGGCAATATGATAGGAATGTGATTCATGATGGGAGAAATAACACATACACCATAGAGAAGAATGGGAGAACTCACATGTTGCTGCCAATTAAGGATAAAGAAGTGAAACCAGAGGTGAGAAACATTGTACTTCTCATGAGTGGGAAGGAACTTCTTAAGGAGGTTAAGAAGAAGGAAGATACACTATTCATTGTGGTTAGGAAGCCTAGAATTGTTTTAACCAATACAAGAGTGGATGATTTACCAGAGGAAATCTGGAAGTTGCTGAAAGAGTTTGTTGATATAGTAGTGGACGAACTACCTCATTCGTTGCCACCTATCAGAAGTATAAGCCATCATATTGATCTTATACCTGGAGCTAGTTTACCAAACAAAGCAGTGTAGAGATTGACGCCACTGGAGAATGAAGAGGTCAAGAGACGGGTCCAGGATTTAATGGACAAAGGATTGGTTAGAGAAAGCTTGAGTCCATCCAATAGTGCTCAGCCCAAAGAAAGATGGAGGCTAGAGGATGTGTACAGACTCAAGGGAAATTAACAAGATTACCATCAGATATAGATTTCCATTGCCAAGGATGGATGATTTGATGGATTGCTTGAGTGGAGCAAATTTTTTTTCAAAGATTGATTTGAAAAGTGGATATCATCAAATTCGAATGAGAGAAGGTGATGAATGGAAGACAACATTCAAGACAAATGAGGGGTTGTATGAATGGCTTGTTATGCCATTTGTCTTAACAAATGCACCTAGTACTTTCATGAGGTTGATGAATGAAGTCTTGAAGGAGTTTATAGGAAAATTCGTCATTGTATATCTTGACGATATACTGATTTTCAATAGGACAGAAATAGAGCACTTGAAGCATTTGGCTATAGTGATGAAAATATTACAACAAGAGAAGTTGTTGATAAATGTGAAGAAATCATTCTTCATGAGGACAGAGCTCGTTTATTTGGGGTTTGTTATCTCTGTAAATAAACTGAAAATGGATCCAGATAAAGTGGAGGTGATTAAGAATTGGCCATCACCAAAGAGTATATTTGAAGTTAGAAGCTTTCATGGATTGGCTAGTTTCTACAGGAAATTTATCACAAATTTCAGTGGAATTAGCGCACCGATGATGGACATGGTGAAGAAAAGACATAAATCTTTTCACTGGAAAGAAGAAGCAGAAAAAAGTTTCAATTTGTTGAAAAGGAAGATTACTGAACAGCCAATTTTAGTGTTGTTAGATTTCAACAAGACGTTTCAAGTCAAGTGTGATGCAAGCAGATTTGCAATTGCAGCGGTCTTGAGCCAAGACGACAGACCGGTCGCATACTTCAGTGAGAAACCGAATGAAGCAAGGATTAAATATTCAACATATGACAAGGAATTTTATGCAGTCATACAGGCACTGAAGAAGTGGAGGCACTATTTGGTTCCTAAAGAGTTTGTTTTGTACAGTGATAATCATGCTTTACAATTCGTGACTCAACAAGAGAAGTTGAACCAAAGACATGTTAAATGGGTGGAATACATGCCGAATTTTACTTTTGTAATTAAACATATTTCTGGAACTGCTAACAAAGTTGTTGATGCTTTGAGCAGGAAATGTTTGATGATGCAAGAATTTAGAGTCAAAACTTTAGGTTTTGATAATCTCAAGGACATGTACAGAGACGATCCATATTTTAAAGAGGCGTATGAGGCATTTGAGAATCCAATTATCAGGGACAAAAGTCAATGGACTGAATATATGATCTAGGATGGATTATTATTCAGAGGCAATCAATTATGTATTCCAAAATTCTCCATGAGGGAGAATCTATTAAAAGAAAAACACAGTGGAGGATTGGTCGAAAATTTCGGTCATGAAAAAACGTTCTCAAAATTAAATGGCTCATATTTTTGGCCAGGGATGAGGACCGATGTCAAAATATTTGTGGGCAGATGTAGAATTTGTCAACACTCAAAAGGAAAAAGGCAGAACATAGGGTTATACCAGCCATTGCCCATACCAGAGAGACCATGGGATGCAGTAAGAATGGATTTTATATTGGGACTGCCAAGGACACAAAGAGGATTCGATTCAATCTTTGTGGTGGTAGACAGATTTTCGAAAATGGCACATTTCATACCATGCCATAAAACCAGCGATGAAACTCACATTGCGAACATGTTTTTCAAGGAGGTTGTCAAACTTCACGACTTACCAAGGAGTATAGTTTCATATCGAGATACCAAGTTTGTGGGACATTTCTAGAGGAATTTATGGAAGAAGTTGGGGACAAGTTTGTGTTTTAGCTCAGCTTATCATCCTCAGACAAATGGACAGAAAAAAATTTTGAACAGGAGCTTGGTAGATTTACTGAGAAGCCTAGTGATTGAACACCACAGTCAGTGGGATCACATTCTTCCACAGGAAGAATTTGTTTACAATGATTCACACAATGGAAGCACAGGGCAGAGTCCATTTCAGACTGTTTATGGATACAACCAAGGGGAGTTTCTGAATTGAAAGATTCAGAACAGACAGAATTCAGAAGTGCTAGTGCAGAAGATTTTGCAGAGGCAATAAAAGAACTTCACATCCAAGTGAGGGACCGATTGCAGAATTCGAATCAAGAGTACAAGCGCAGAGCAGATCAACACAGGAGAGAACTTCAGTTTGAATTTGGTGATCTAATTCTTTCACAAATGAGAAAGGAAAGGTTCCCAAGGGGAACATATAACAAACTGAAAATGAAAAAGATTGGACCATGCAATATCATAAAGAAATTTGGGGCAAATGCATATGAGATTGAATTACCCAATGGGATCGAAATTTCACCAATATTCAACATCTCATATTTGTATTCTTATAGAGCTGAAGAAGACAGTGAACAAACAGAGGTTCAATGAACTAAACAAATGCCTGTAGCTAAAAAGCCACAGATGGAAAGTATACTTGACAAGAGAGTCAACAAGAGGACCAGGAGAAAAGAGTATTTTGAATACTTGATCAAATGGAAGGGACATCTAGTTGAAGATGCCAGCTGGGAGAATGAAGCAGAAATTCAGAAGCATGGATAGACCATGCAAGAGCTCATGAACAGGAGTCCATGAAAATTTTTAAGTGAGGGAGTATGATGCATGAGCATCATCAGCAGCAAGCAAGCATGGAGGTGGAAGACAACTGAGATGAGCGCCGTCACATTTTGGCACATGTCAAAATCGTTTTGAAATGTTTTTGAAAGTTTGGATGCACAGACATTAATGAAATAGTTAAGAAGGCCTAATTCCATATTGTAAACAGATCTTGAGCAACCCGCTCTCATATGTTGGATGTAGAGGCATTTATGCATAGTTAATGAAAGTAGGTAGATTTAAAAATTCTAGATTAAACAGTTTTAGGAGTTGGAGGGAAAATGACTATAGACACCCTCATCTTTGTATCATTGTATCAATCAAGGGGTATTGTATGATTAAGCACATTAGCATAGAGGAGAAACAGAGAGTAGCAAAGAAGAATCCATGTACAGAAGTTCTGAGATCCATATATGAAGATTTGATTCAGACTCATGGTGTTCTAATACTTTCTGTGTATACATGTTGAATGCTATGCTTATGGTTGTTTTACTCTTTCTGTTGTGCATTTGCTTTTATGCTATGTATGTATGATTTCATTTTAAGTATTTGAAGTCTGAGAGAGTAGGGGAATGAGTTTCAATTGTTTCTCTTCTTGAGTAAGAGTTCCTGCAAGGAGTGCAGTGAAGTGTCCGCAAGGAGTGTGTTGATAGAATTCAGAGTCTACCTCTAAAAGCTCAGGAGGGATACCGGTGTTCTCATTTCAACTGAAGTGAAAAACAAGCACAGAAGCCATGCAAGGTGTGCGCAGGCTGGTTGAGACCTTAGAACCTATAGACTAAGGTTGAGAGATTGAAGGACTATTGTTGCAGAGTTGCATAGACTCAAGGGATTCAAATATTTAGAAATAATTGGAGAAGTGCCACAAGGAGTGTGTGCAGAAGCCTGCTAGGAGACTTGAGGTTGCAAAAGGAAGCTCAGGAGGGTTAAGACCTTTGAATCATTCGAAGGAAAGGTAGGAAACACCAATAGTTGTGTAGAGGCCAAATCCTAGAGGAGGATCACAGGTTTGATTTGAGCCAGAGGTTCTTTGAGGAGGAGATTGAACGGTCTGAATTCTCAGAAGAGAACTCCCAAAATAGTGAGGGCCATAGGATCCGCAGAAGTTGCAGGGGAGTTAAACGTCAGACAAAATCCACCTTCAAAAAGTAGAGTCAACATGGACTGTCGATCGTGATCTGTTTAGGCATCAGATCATTTCGAAAATTCAGAGTTCGGGACTCCGAAGTGCAAGCCAAAACCTTGGTTGATCAAGTTCGCAAACCACGAAAGGAGGTTTCATGTGTGAAGTCAAGTAGTGACGAGTTCGGGAATTTGGAACTTCAGAGTTCAAGGTTTCAGAAGTCCTGAGGACAGGTGATCGAGACTTAGTAGGGAGGAAATTTCGAAATTAGAGGCCGCGACAGAGTACTTGTCGGCATTTCAGGAATCAGGTTTTCGGCATTCCCATTGACAAGGGGTAGAACACTCTACGTAAAAACCTCTGAAATCGTGAAACGCGAAGAAGTTCGAAAGTGAATTCCGGCATTTCGGCAAATCAAGGTTTGGAAATTCGGGGATCATGATAACATAAGGTTAGGGTCGAGAGTTTTGAACTCCCAGCACCCGGGAGCCCGAAAATAAAGGAAGTTGTCGAAAGGTGGTTTAAGTTCTGAAAATCGAGAAATGTGGTAGGTGGCAGTAGTCCACGTCAGGAGAATAGTACAGCTCAAGGGGATAGCTGGAAAGTCAAGAAATCCAGCGACAGGATTTGCAAAGTCCCGAGAAAGGAGACCATTTCCGCATTTCATAATTTCAGATTCCGGGAGGTATAGGAGATAGAGAGTTCGAGGACAAGCATTTCGAACTCCCGGTACGCGAAATCATGCTAATCGTTGGATCAAGGGGAAGAACCATAGTTGTTGATTCCCTTGGAAGTGGAACACTAGTGTTTCGGTGCTTCAGGATTCAGCATACCAGGAATCCTGTTGACAAGGGGATGAGACATAATGCCAAGGAAATCCCGAAGTCGCGAAGTGTAGTAGGGCTGAGGGTGGACTTTTTGGGATTTCGATAATTCAGGTTTTGGGACCCCAGGATTCGAGAGGTAGAGTTGCGCGTCATTGCAACTCTCGAAATCGTGAAGAGCGAAAAGCCGAAATCAGTGACAAGGTGAGTCGTGAGTTTGGAATTTCGGGTTTCGGAAGTTGAAGAGGTAAGGCAACCAACAACGGGATTCACGAAATCGCGAAATTCGGTATGCCGAAAAGAAAAAGAAAAAAGGAAAAGTCTCGAAGTCTGTTGGGTTTTGATCGTGGGGTTTATGCCAGTGAATGATCACGTAGGCATAATTCAAGAGGGCCTGTGAATTTCACTCGGAGAGGGGGAGTAAATAATTTCCTGAAGAGGAATTAAGAGAGTCAATCAGACTCTAAAGGGCCGAAGTTGAAAGATCCTGTGCGGACTCCAGCATGAGGGTTTAGGGGTCTGCACCAATAGGGATACAAATACACCATCTTTTTGAAAATCCAAGATCCAGATACAATAGGAAAATGGATAGTACAAAAGATATAAAAATATTTTTAATAATTTAAAACAAAATCATACTTTATAATTTTATAATGCAGATATTTTGATCCTTGACAAATTCGCAGACTGATTGCGTATTCTATAGAGAAATATTTGGGATTTATACCATATGCCAAAATTGGAAAACATAAATTTTGAATTCTTCATGTTTCAAAAAAAATCTATGTAAGAAAAAAATGGATAAGCGCGAGTATTAATGTGGAACATAAACCCAACATAATGATATGTTGCTTCCATCAACGCCCCCCTACAACCTTGTAAGATAGAAATTAGGGGAGGTTTCAAATGAGACAAATTTTGTCTTTTCCTTGATATTCAAAACTCCTCTAGTATAATTCATATTGATTATGTACGATTCCTTTGTAAAGGTTTAGAAAAAAATTATAGATTTGGGTGACATTGCTGGTCTGGAGTCTCCTATGTCGCTCAAGATAGGGCCTCTTCTATCACTCCTTTGTCTCATTTTCGATCCTTTGCCGCTCTCTATCTCTTCATGTCTCATGTTTTGTCTCTTGCAATCAGGTTCGGGTCAGGCCGGTCAGAATGATTCGATGTCAGGGTCTTTCTCCTATCGGGAGGGTTTTTTTGTCGTTTTCTTTGGTTTTTCAATTTGATGCAGGTTTTCAATTTTGGCAGGTTTTATAAAATATGTATTATTAAAACTCCATATAATATAACAAATATATTATACAGTTTATATTATATAATATAAATTGTACTATATAATAAATATATAATACAATTTATAATAAAGTTTTATATATAATACAATTTATATTAAAGTGTTATATATAATACAATTTATATTAAGGTTGTTGGGGTTATAGGGTTTATGGGTAAAGGGTTTGATGTTAAATTTTTTGGGGGTTAATCAAGTGTAAGGGGTTAATGGATTTAGGAGTTACCAACCTTAGGGATTAGGTGTTATAGATATAAGTGGTTAAGCTAATATGGTTTTGTAGGTTAGTGAGTTGGGCATGATATAAACAATCATAGTAATATGACGTAAAGTGGTTACATGGATTAGGGATGTCATCATTGATGATGATGATGACAATGATGATCATGACGATGATGATGACAATGACATTAATGATGATGATTCCACTGACAATGATAATGATCATGTTGATGATGACAAAGATGAAGATRATCACAATGATTATAGTGACAATGCAGGAATAAAATGATGATGTCATTGACAATCTTGATGATGAAAATGAAAATGATGATGACGATGACAATTAAAATGACAATGACAATGACATTAATGATGATGATGACAATGACGATGCCAATATYGATCACTATGATGATGATGGTGATGATGATGACAATAGAAGATGATGATGAATATGGAAATGTTGACGGTCATGATGATGATGACAATGAAAATGAAAATGAAAATGATAATGACAATGACATTAATGATGATAATGACAATGATGATGCCAATATTGATGATGATGATGATGATGATGGTGGTGATGATGACAATGGAAGATGATGATGAATATGGCAATGTTGACGGTCATGATGATGATGATGATGACAATGAAAATGAAAATGAAAATGACAATGACAATGAAAATGATGATAAAAATATTGATGACGATAACGCTGACAACGCCATGTCAAATATTTACTTTCAATAATCTCTAAAAACAATATCATTAAGTGAATAATAGGAATATTGAGATCTGGTTGAAATCTCTTGGGTGCACCTTTCCTTTTCAAATGGCTCATCCTTTATGATCCAAATCACTAAAAATATGGCTAGAGTCAAGGCCTCCACCAAAATTTGGTTAAAGTCCTATGTGGAAAATTCCAAATCCGAGTTGAAGGAAGATGAAGAGAATATCACCAATTTATATAAGGAATTGGAAGGAGGCTCCCTTTCCAACTCTCAACTTCTAACATTAAGATCCCTAGAATCTATTTGGCAAGGCGTTCTGGGGAAAGCAAAACATACATGGAAATTATAGAGTAGTGAGATTTGGCTTAAATCTGGGGATAATAGCTCCAAATTCTTCCACCATTACACCAATATTCTTAATACCATTTGAGAAATAAAATCCATTGATGGTTTTATGGTAAGTTCATTCAAAGAGAAGGCCGAGGAAGGATTGCGTCACTTCTAAGCTATATTCCAAGCTCCTTGGGGTTGTCCCAATCAATATATTTTGCAGGTAATTTTAAAATTCCAACCTGTGATCAATGAATAAATGAATCTCTCACTAGGGGAGGAAGTAATGAAGCTCAAGATGCTCTCTACTCTCTCCTCCATGGAGAAGGGGAAATCATTGGACCTGACGGTTTCTCAATCGAATTTTTCATCGGATTTTATGACCTAATCAAAGAGGGTTTACTTAAGGTTGTTAAGAAGTCTGAAATTTCATGCAAAGTGAGAGGTTCTTTCAATTCAACCTTCATAAACCTAATCCCTGAAGTACATGAAGGAGTATCCTTTGGAGATTATAGGCCCATTTCATGTTACAGTGTTGTTTACAAAATAACAATGAAAGTGATTGCTGGAAGAATTAAGCCGATCTTCAACAATATTGCTTTATTGTATTCTCCCTTTCCTTGGGTGGGAGGGGGGTGGGGGTCGGGGGGAGAGAGAGACTCCCCCTTCCCAAACCAAGTTCAATCATGTCTAGATAAAATACGAGGAATATCGAAATTTGGTTGAAAGCTCTTGGGTGAACCTTTCCTCTTCAAATGTATCATCATTTATCAGCCAACTCGATGAAAATATGGATAGAGTCAAGGCCGCCACCAAAATTTGGTTAAAGTCCTATGTGGAAAATTCCAAATTCGAGTTGAACGAAGTTGAAGAGAACATCACCAATTTATATAAGAAATTTGGAGGCTCCATTTCTGACTCTCAACTTCTGACATTAAGATCCCTAGAATCTGGTCGGCAAGGCATTCTAGAGAAAGAAGAACATACATGGAAATTGAAGAGTAGGGAGATTTGGCTTAAAGCTGGGGATAATAACTCCAAATTCTTCCACCATTACGCCAATTTTAGGAAGAATATTTGATCCGGATTATTTTCTCCACAAAATGAGAGCAGAGATATAATAAAGAAATGTACAGAGATATATTAGATACCAATAATATAACAGAGATATAACCATAAACACAGAGATACAATAATACACAATTTCTATTAATGAGAGAAATGTATAAAATTGTAGAAATACTGAGTGAAAGACTTGCTAGAATGGTGGCAGCTTATTTCTAAGAATACATGTGATGACCACGTTCATTCGCAAGAAGATGGATGTTACAATGAGGCTCCAAAGACATTTTTAACATAAATAAAATCCAAAATCATAACCTCGGAAGATGAAAAGCCAACAGTTTTGTCGACCTCGTTTTGGGTAGTTTGGTGTATCAACTTCGCGGGGGCATAACTTTGGAATACGATCTCCATTTGGGGAGCACGATAGCTCGTTGGAAAGGTATCGATGAGGAGCTTCGTTTAGGGGGATTAATAAAATCCTTTGGTTATTATTGAGGTGATTGATTGTCAAAAAAGGTTGTTTAGGCCCTCAAAATGTCCCCGGAAGTTTAGGACCCGAAAAACTTCTAAAAATAGTAAACTGCCAACAAATTGTTTTGAGCCAGTTGGAATAGGTGGGTAGCCACCGATATCCACCTGAATCAATCCTCCCTCCTTAGGAAGCAATAGTATCCATAGCATTGAGTTCTCGTGGGAGAGGGGAAAGCATTTGTTGAATCTGAATCTTGGTGAGTTGCTTGCCTTGCTGGAGAAGTTGTGATGCTTAGCTTGTTGAAGACTGTCACGAACCTGTTGTTGGAGGGATTGAATATGTTCAACCAACCTGTTGTATCTTGGCTTGACTAGGCAGTGTGTAGGTACCATTGTAGGTGAAGAAACAATATCTTCTTTCTCTTTTGCAATCTGCTTCTATTAGAAAGAAAGGTCTTGGGCCAAGGTTGCACTGGTTGTGGTATACTTCTATTGACCTTTTGAATAGATTGTGAAGAGGCTAAGTTTTGTAGTATGAGAGATTACCTTGCGGCACTATTTTGGTGGGATAGTAGTCGGAAATACCTCTAGTATCCTGTAGAGATTACCCCTGGAGTAACAATGACACTACGGGGTCGAGACTCATAAATAGCATGGCGCTTCCACATATATGGTTGACCCAAAAGAACATCATAGACATCCAATGGGGAAACATCACATAATACCTCATCCTTTAAGGGTTGGATGCCATATGAAAATCAACACTGCTACCTGACACGAAGATCTCATCCCTGGAAAAGCCACCCGGTGTTGTATGGTTTCAAGTGTGGTGTTGTTGATAATCCATATTATTTGACGACCTTTGATGAGATGAGGTTCTTTTAGCTTCCGCTATCAACAATAAAATGGAGCGGGGTCGCATTCACCCACAACTGTGAATGAAAAAGGTGCTCCCCCTCTTCAGGATTTGTTGGTTCTTCTGGTTGAATTGTTGCGGTCGTGACAATATCAGTGGGGTCTACGTTGATGATCTATCTTCTCCCATTATTTTCTAAATCAAATTCTGAATCAGGGTTTGGCTCATTTTCTTTGATCTCGGCCACCAATCATTGTTTTGAGATACATTCATTAGTGTTGTACCAAAGGATTTTGTGGAAATCACACCACTTTCTAGTGTCCTTCTTCATCTTTCCATTACCCTTCTTTTCCTATGGCTTGGAATGGTTTTTTGGAGGCTGGTTGTTAGGGTCGTCTTTACCATACTTTGGTTGTTGCGGATTTGCAGACCCGAACTCCCATTTGCTCTGGTGCCTAAATTTCTTCTCGATTTTGACAGCATATCGATAGGCATCTCCCAGTGATGATATGTTCAAGAAATCCATTTTGGTTTGGATGTACTTATGCAGATCCCCATGGTATTTCAAAACTAGATGTCTCTTAGAGTCTTTGATACCCATCTTGGTGCGAGGGGTATGGAAAATATTTGTGAACTCCGGCACTGTTTGTCCCCTTTGTTGTCACAGTGTGGCCCATCTCATGTACTGGCCATCATAGTTACCAACAGGGTAATATTGTTCCTTGACCGCATCCACACAAAAATCCCAAGTGGACTCGGCCCCATATATTCCAAACTCCTCTGTGGAACTTTTCTCCTAGTAAGTTTCCCACCAATGTTTGACATGGGGGAGAGCCTTAAGGAGTGAGAAGGTGATATTTTCCTTGTTGGAAAAATTGTGAACAGAGAAATAACCTTCTAGCAAATTGTGACATCCCCAAAAATAAAATATTTTTGAAATTTAAAATTGCTGGAAATTTATTCCATTTTTAGTAAATTCGAATTTGGAAAATTTTTGCCATTTATGGAAATTCTGAATTTCGAATTTGGTAATTGTAATTAATTGTTTTCACTGTTGGGCAGAGACCTAATTTGACCCAACTAACTATTTGACTATGACACTTGTATGGAAACATAATACTTTATATTGATTGCAGGAGGACAAATGGAACAACCATGTTAAATTTAGCTGACCATGACTCCATGAGTGGGGAACATGTTGGAACTACCTCTGGGCTGATTATTACAAGTGAGAAATGAATGATTTAGACATTGGCAAGCCCTGAAAATAAGGGATTTAGAAAAGCTATGAAAATTCCCAAGGGAGGGAAAAAGACCTGGGCAAAATTGATAAATAGCATATATGAGGAGGTAGGATGCTGCCAAGTATGCGGAGAAAAGGGACTATGGATTTTCCTTGCTATTATGAGGACTGTTGAGTAAGTGTGAGGCAAGAGGATAACGGCTGGAATTTGTGGACATTGCTGAGGAGGGGTCTTCCAAATTCGCCCTCATGGATTCATGGTCAGGCTAGCGGGTGAATCGGGTAAGAAATTTTGGTTGCCTATTCTACGGTTGGGAGGAACATGGTTGTTCCCTTTGCCTTCCCACAAAACTGGTTCAAATATGTTGATCTACTCCTTCTCTGTGTTAAATAATCATTTATACTGGTGATATGTATATGTTAATTATGTATTGAAGTACTTCCATGGGAGAAATCTGTCGTGTCATAATCCATTTCCGTAATAGGAAAAACTTGTTGGTTTGTAATTATTTCACCACTTTTTGACGGCAAATATGTGGCCATCTTGACCCTTCAAGACGTGAGGGTTTACTGTCAAGCGGTGGACACCTTAGCCTTTGCAGGCCACCAAATACCATCACCGCCCTAATTTAATTTTTCCTAAGGTCGAAGGGGCAAGTTTTGTTCCCATAAATACTTGAATCATATTGTAATTCTAGACACAGAGGGTGAGATAGCTTGAAAGCATTTCCTAAATTGATTTGGCTATTCCCTGTTTTGGAGGTTTGCTCTACGATTATGATTTTCTGTTATTGAGTTTGTAAACTCATTTTATTTCTTGATAAATTCATTTTTGAGCAAATAAAATAATTATTTGTTTTTACCAATTACGAACCCGGTCATTTATTTATTCCGAGTTTATTTGTTGGAGCATGTGATTTTAAAAAGAGATTAAATACAAAATTGATATTTCGGCATTCGGGACTTGCTTGTTACATATATGCAGAGTTCCTTTGCTTTACCAAACACCGAAACCCAAAATTGTTGGGCCCACACCCTAATCTCAATTCGCAATTCGACATTTCTTATTTCATTTTGTTTATGCATCAGGTGTTTGTAAACCCCAAAATTCTGAACCCTGAAACCCCGAAGTGTTGAGCCCACAGTCTTTCCACATTTCGCGATTCAGCAAACGGTGTGGTCTTTTGTTTTTTGTGTTCGGCATTTGTAATTGCCGAAACCCGATTGACCTATGTTTTTTCACAAAACTGTAGGAACATAGTAGGAATTATTTGTTATAGGAACAACTCTAATTCTGTAATGAATGGACTGGTAGAAATGATGGAGGATCTTCATCCGGGATAGAGGTAGAATAGAAATAATAGATCATATTACAAGTCATTGTGTACAGGGCATGATAAGTACATAAATTATTATATATGAAAGTATTAAACTATAAGTAGATTTTTAGCGTGATTTTTCTAAGAGTTCTGCTTGCCATGAGGTCATACACCTTTAAGTATTGAAATTTTGTAATTAGACTATTGTTTAATGGCATAAACCATAGAGAAAAAGATGGGATCCTTCGAGTTAACTATGCTTGATGTGTAAGCTACTGGTGTGTAAGAATGAGACCCAAGTTAGGTAGATATACTTGCATGTTTATATTTTCTGTAAGTAAAGATGCAGGACCGTAGCATGTAACTGAGCTTTCCA
This sequence comes from Picea mariana, assembly GCA_032191745.1. Lineage (NCBI taxonomy): Eukaryota > Viridiplantae > Streptophyta > Pinopsida > Pinales > Pinaceae > Picea > Picea mariana. The sequence continues at coordinate 97,082 of JASDQU010104809.1, read as the reverse complement.
ATTATTAAACTAGAATCAAGATGAAACTATACCTATGACAATGAATCGCTCTATATATATTTAGAGAAAGCTATAGGTATGTACATACTTATAGGTGGAAATCAGTATCGATGTTAATGGATAGTTAATTCGAACTCCCTACAGTAAGAATGATAACATATGCCTTTATATGCGCACATAGCAGACAGTCAAAATACCTATTGTTCTAGCAGTCATGAAGATCCAACCTTGCAATTAAAAGCATAATTAAATGTGTAGAACTGATTACTTTAACAATCCCAGACTCCTTGTCCTTCCAACTATCGGTCGTCGAAACGCCGAAAGGGACTTAACGGTTCTGGATCGCCCTTAGCCTTCGTCCATGTGACCACCACTCTGTGACCACGCGATTAACATCAAAGCGCTACTGGCTTTTCATGATTAGGGGAATCGCAATGCAAGTATTCCTCCTGTTCTAGGTCCTTTGAACTCCCAGACCCCGAAATGCCGAAATCTCCCCCTTGAGAGATCAATGGTCCAAATTCCTCTTGAACCGACAACCACGATCCCACTGGATCGACGATCCACAACCTTTCGATATTTTCCTCGAACCTTGACCACTCTCCACGTGTTCTCCTTGATGAACGGTCGATCGTTTCACAATTTTCGTGAACTGGGAGTTCACGATGCAGCGACTCCAAAATTACTTGCCGCTCCAAACCCCAAACTCCGAAATAGTGAAATTCAACGCCTTAGAGTGTTGGAAGACACTCGGCCTTAATCTCCTTGTTGCTCTGCAAGATCCAACGACTCTCGCAATTTCGGCACTTCTTCCACGAAGTGTTTCTACCGTTCATACGGCTCCTCTCCTGGGGTGCTTCTAAGCGCTTAAATCCCTCGTAACTTGGTGCGATCCTATGGCTCTCGGGATTTCCGCATTTTTCCCCGAAGTGTCTCCACCGTTCGTTTCAATTGCTCTCCTGTGCGACCACCTAGAGGTTAAACTTTGTGCGCCCAGATCCTTTCTCTGAACCTCAAGGGTTCCTTCTACCTAAGTCTAGATATTTCCTATATACATATAAGTATGTTGGAGTAGTTTAAAAGTTAAAGGAAGTGATAGAATTATGGAAATAATTTATCCACATAAGCTTTTCTATTCGAAGTAAACTAGACTAGTGTAATAATGTCATTATGGACAGAAATGTATCTTACCTTCTCTTAAATTCTAAAGCTTAAACAAAATTGAATTATGTCATAGAAAAAAAAAATCTATGATTAATTTGAGGTACATTACATATGGTATCAGAGCAAAAGCTACAACACTGGGCCTAAACAGGGCCACATTAGCTACTTAGTATACATTCCGACGTATGTAAAACTAATAAATCTTATGGTTTCAAACAGAAAGCCCTTTTTGTTTTTTTTGTAAATTATGGCAGCTCAGGAGGGTGCAGAAATCAGGATGGAAGGAAATCCGCAGCAAGGACCTCTGGGAGATCCAAGACAAAACAGTGATGGAATCTCACCCACGGAAGTGTTGGAAACAATGAGGAATCTTATTGTTGAACTACAGATTTTCAAGGCCGACAATGAAAAATTGAAGAAAGCGCAGAAGGAACAGCAAGAGATAAATGAAGTCCTGCTGTGTAGTATAGTAACCAAGAAAATCCCAAAAGACGATAACCATGACGAGGAAGTTAGCAAAAGGGACTCCAAGAATTCTGGACCGGAAACAGAAAAAGGAGACAGTTCGTCTGAAGGGACACCTTCAGCTGAGGACAAAACTATACCAAACAGAAAAAGAAAACAAGTAGACCACCTTGAAGGAGACTTTAAAAAGATTAAACCAACTACCTTTGATGGAGAATCAGGACAGAAGAAGAAGTTGAGGCATGGTTGTTGGACATCAAAAAATACTTCCAGATCTACAACTATTCCAACAACATGAAGGTCAGAATGGCCATCTACAATCCGAAGGGGAAGGCCAGCATTTGGTGGCAGAACCTGAAATTGGCCAAGGGCCTAAAGCAGAAACAGTTGGAATGGTCCAACTTTAAGAAGTATTTCAAGAAACAATACCTTTCTGAAAGCTATTATGAAAGGAAGACGAAAGAATTTTACGAGTTACGACTCGGACATATGACGATGGAGGACCTTATAAATAAATTTCTGCAACTACTAAGGTTTGTACCATACATCCGGGAGGATAAGGTAAAAACCCAGCGATTCTTAAGTTGTTTACCACAAACCTACCGGGACAGAATTGAGTTTGACAGCCCCAAATCTTTGAGTGAGGTATTCAGGAAAGAACGAATGTGCTATGACCAGTGTAAACAGCGGGTAGAGTTTCCCAAGACCTGGAAGGATAAGAAGCAAGATCGAATGAACCAGCGGAAGAAGGAATACTAGCCAGCTCCTTATTGGAATGCAGCAAAAAGTTTCCCAAGGAAGGATTTTCACTCCAATCATCCAAATACGCAAGGTAGCGGTAAACCGGTAAACCTGGGAACGAAGAAGTTTGGGGACAACTCCCGCGAGCCATTAAAGTGTTGGGAGTGCAGAGAGCCTCATCTAAGGAGGAACTGTCCACGTTTAATTGCAGCAAACAGAACTGTTGTTCACAATTTGCAAGAAGCCTCGACAGTGGGAGACATGGGCAGAAGTCTGCATCGGATAAATGCAGCCATAGATGTTCGACAAGCTGACCACCAGTCCTCGGTGGTAGAAATCGAAGGTAAAATCAATGACACTCAAATTTCTATTGTAATTGACCCTGTAGCTACGTTAAGTTATATTACTCCCGATGTAGTAGAGTCGAATAAACTTAAGAAACTGAAGCACACAAAATCATGGCTTGTACAACTAGCAACAGGCACTAAAAGGAAAGTAGTTGACTTTATTTCTGATCTTGATTTCAGCTTAGATGGTCAAAAGATAAGGACCAATCTGAACATCCTACCACTAGGATCTTATGATATGATTATCGAGATGGATTGATTGGAACAACACAAAGCAGTACTAGATTGTTATACAAAGATACTTAGCTATAAAGATAATTTTGGCATTGTTAAAACAACCCAAGGCATACCAAAACCTGTATCAGTCATACAAGTTTCAGCGATGCAACTCAAGAAATGTATTAGAAAGGGATGTCAAGTTTACGCCATCCAAGTGACGAATCTATTAGAAAAAGAAGATAAGCCCAAGTTAGAAGACTTTGCAGTCCTACATGAATTCAGAGACATGTTTGTGGATAAGATACCAGAATTACCTCCTAGAAGGGAAATAGATTTCTCCATAGACTTACTACCCGGATCAGCCCCTATCTCAAAAGCACCCTACCGAATGAGTCTACCAGAACTGACAGAATTAAAAATACAATTACAAGAATTGTTGGACAAAGAGTATATCAGACCAAGTGTCTCGCCATGGCGAGCACCAGTCCTCTTTGTGAAAAATAAAGATGGTACTCTAAGACTATGTATAGATTATAGACAACTGAACAAAATGACCATTAAGAACAAATACCCCTTACCTAGGATATATGATTTGTTCGATCAAGTTGGTGGGGCCAAGATATTTTCAAAATTAGATTTACGACCTGGTTATCATCAAGTTAGAATAAAGGACGAGGACATAAACAAAACA
>JASDQU010104809.1:81474-92282 GCA_032191745.1 Picea mariana | reverse complement strand
ACAAGCATATGAGATCCTGCACTACCTATGTCATTGCCAAACCCGCCATCAAGAAACAGGGGCTATACACCCATTTGCCTAATCTTTATAGGCCTTAGGATTCCATCTCCATGGATTACATGTCTGGACTACCTTCAACCAAGCATGGTAATGACTGTGTCTTCATGGTCGTTGATTGATTCTCTAATATGGAGGTTTTGGCACCTTACAAGAAGAGTATCACAACCAAGGCCACTGCTAAGCTCTTCTTTGAACATGTTTGGGTTCATTTTGGGCTCCCATATACCATTATTTCAAATCAAGACAACATGTTCCTGAGTACTTTCTGGTCCAACCTATGGTCGATGATGGACACCAAGATGACCAATTTGATTGCCTTCCACCCACAGATGCATGGAAAACTAGAGGTAGTCAACATGATGATAGTTCATATCTTAAGGATGTACAATTCCAAACATCTACACACATGGGATGAGAGCCTTCCTTATGTTCAACATAGCTACAACATATCCCTCCATAGCTCTATTGGCAACAACACTTTTCAGGTGCACTTGGGGTTCCAGCCATTGGCCCCCATTGACATAGCTCTTCCCATTACAGTTGAACAAGAATACTCCTCCCATGCTCAGACCCATGTTGAATGAGTAGCCAATTTTTTTTAATGAATCCAACACATCCAACAACAAGTTCATGATATATGGTATAACGCCAACACCAAGTACAAGCAACGCCACAATCAACATTGATTACCACACAAGTTTCAGGTGGGAGGTAAGGTATGGTTGCATTTGTAGAAAGAGCACCTTGTAGGACCCCATCGAAAGCTCCACCCACTCTAATACATGCCTTACACCAACACAAACGTTGCGGGGGAGAATGATTTTGAATTAAGTATTTCCCCTTTCCTTGGCTTGCACCCCGTATTTAATGTGGAACTGCTTCAACCATATTTTCCACCTCTCCTAGACACTTCGGACGCGCCCGATCACTTGGCCCCTACAGAACTCAATCCTAATTGCATTGAACATGTGAAAATTTATTAGATCATGGACACCAAGATGAAGGGCACCCGCCAGTGGAACATCCAACTCTATCAGGTCGTCAAAGTAGGGCAACTTCTTCATTGTGGCAAGTCGCTCACCAGAAGTCAGATTCAACAGAAGTTTCCCCAAGTGATGGAGGACTTGACGTAATGGGGACCATTTCTTCCTAAGTTTGGATGACTGATCCAGGTGGGTACTGGTGGCCACCCACCTATTCCACTAATTCATAATGGTTCCACATACACTTTGTTTCCTATATATATACCAAGGAGACCTAGTCTTAGGATCATCTTATCTCATCTCATCTTGACTTCTGAATTGGATATATTTTAAAATGAGATTTCCCCCTGAAAGTGGATTGTATTCATTGAATTTTTATCATTTTTAAGGCATTGGATCATAACATTTGGTATCAGAGCATCGATCCTAGGGTTTTGCTTCTTCAAACGAGTCATCTTGGAATTTTCGATACAAATTTTTTCTAGGGTTCTTCAGAAAGTGAAATTTGGAGGTTACTTAGGAGACATATCCAATTAATTTTGGTAAAAAATTTAGGTTCTTATTCATTATACTTCTGAAGATGTATCCTATGGAAGATAGGATTTTTKACTCATCTTGAAATCAGTTTTAAATGAGTCATCTTGGGATTTTTGTTATAACTTTTTTTTTAATTTTTCTGGGTAGTTTTAGACAACAAAATTTTTATGCTACCGAGGAAAGATAGAGAAGAACATGTGGTAAAATATTCAGGATCTGGTTCATTATATTTTCATAGATATCTCCTATGGAAGTTAGGGTTTGTGGCTAGTCCTCAAATTAGTCTCAAACAAGCCATCTTTTATTTTTTCTATAAAACATTTCGGTGAAGTTTTAGACTCTAAATTTTTCAAAATCTCAAGGAGTCATAGTGAATTACCCGTGGAAATATTTTTAGAATTTGAATCATTATAATTTGTTAGATATATCTCATGGAAGTTGGAGTTGTTTACTAATACTGAAATTGGTCTTAAACAAGACATTTTAGTATTTTTGCTATAATTTTTTATCAATGAAGGTTCAGACTATGAAATTTTTAGGAGTTTAAGAAGCCATGTAAGAGTACTACATGCCAAAATTTTAGACTCACAAGGGATTAAATTTCAAAGATATATCAAGACAAAGGTCAACCATCCAAACATACTCCAAATTAGGGTTTGAAAGGTAAATAACTTACAATTGGCATAACTTTTGAATGGAAGATCTACTTTTGGTGATTCAAAATTTGTGAAAAAGAGGAAAAAGAGAAGAATTATGATTTTCTCACATGGATCCAAATGTTTCTCCAAAATTTAATTCACCAAATAAACCTCTAAAGAGCTCAACCATGACTCAAGAAGAAAGAGATGAAAGTTTTCACCAAATTGAAAAGGTGGAAAAGAAGATGAATGAAAATAATGCACATATGGAAAATAAGATGGGTGAAAATAGGTATCAAATGGAAAAGAAGATGAATGAAAACCGAGTAACGTATGGAAAAGAAGATCGAAGAATTGAAAATTTCCATGTATGACATGTTATTACATACCCTAGATGAGAGACTGCCTAAAGGAGATAACAAGATGCAAGGAAATCGTGAAAATGTAGAAGAAATAAATATTGATTCCCAAAATCATTATTATTCATCACTTCAAGATATACATCATATATGTTTCAATGTGACACCAAGGAACTACTTCATTTTCAAGATCAATATGAGGAATTTTGATGGTAAATATCCTATAACATGGATATTCCAAATGGAGCAATACTTTGATATATACCAAGTGCCAAGCTTTAAAAAGGTACCTATTGCATCCTTGTATTTATAAAATGATAAATTTGTTTGGTATGAATGGATTTGTGAAAAAAAATAATAATTCTATTATCTCTTGGTCCATTTTTATGGATGAATTGATATCACATTATGGGGATATTAAGAGCAATACATTCTTTAGTCAATTGATAAATATTTGGCAAAAAGGTCCAATTACAGAGCACATTCAACAATCCCAAAAGATCAGTCTCAAGGTAAAAAATGTTCCTAAGGATAATTTGTTAGATCTCTTTATGAGAAATTTAAAGGAGAACATTCAACGTGAGGTGTGTCTTTTTTAACCTAAATCCCTAGAACAAGCTTTCAATATGGAAAGGAAAGTGGAAAACAAAATATGGCTACTATAAGGGTGGCCACTAGAAACTATATAGAACACCATGTTCCCTCTCCTAACCTCACTCCACTGACAAGGTTGACATCTTAAGAAATGGATGAAAGAAGAGCAAAGGGACTATGTTCCAATTGTGACAAAAAGTATAGTAAGGGGCATAAATTTGGCGAGAATAAATTATTCTACATAGATTTTGAAGAGGAAGAAGATCAAGAATCGGAACCATCACAAGATATAGATCTTGAAGAGACTACTCCAATAATATATTGTCATGCAATGGTTGGCATCAATACTCCACAAACCCTCAAGATATAAGGATACATAAAAAAGAAAAAAGGTAACAATGTTGATTGATTTTAGTAGTACCCATAATTTCAACAATTACCAGCACCAGAGTTTCAAGTAATGATTGCAGATAAAGGCACCATAAATTGTTCTGGGATGTGCCACAATATTAAGCTCAATATGGGAAGTTTTTTTTGGATAGTCCTATGATTTCCATCCAAATGGGTGGTTTGATGTTGTATTAGGGGTCCAATGGTTAAAATCATTGGGAATAGTGGCCCTTAATTTTCAATATTTTTTCATGAGATTTTTCTTAGATGGAAAGGAAAATGAGCTTACAGGTATCCAAATGAAACCCTCTAAGGTGAGAAGCTCTAATAGCATGACAAAATTACTCAAAAATGGACACCATGGTGTAATTTCACAATTGTGCTCATTATATGTTCACACATATATATCCTGTGCTCCAATGGATCTCTAAAATGTTATTAACAACCATTCCAATGTAGTTGGAGAGATGCCTAAGGGTCTTCCACCTGCTCAAGATCATGATCATGCTATTCCTTTTCAACCAAGAAGTGTACCACCTAACATTTGGCCTTACAGGTATCCCTATGCACAGAAGAGTGAGATTCAGCATATAATCCAAGAAAGGTTAGATGTTGGCATCAGTCAACCTAGCCAAAGTTCTTTCTCTTCACCAATAGTGATGGTTACAAAGAAGGATGGTTCATGGTGTATGTGTCTAGACTATAGACAACTCAACAAAATGACCACCAAAGACAAGTTTCCTATTCCTGTCATTGATGAACTATTATAAGAATTATATTGAGAAAAATTATTTACTAAGTTGGATCTTCGTTCGAGATATCATCAAATCAGAATGAGGTAGTAAGACATTCCCAAAATAGACTTTAGAACACATGAAGGTCATTATGAGTTTTTGGTTATGCCATTTGGACTTACCAATGCACCTTCAACGTTTCAAATCTTGATAAATTCTATTTTCAAAACCTTCCTTACAAAATTTGTGTTAGTGTTTTTTGATGATATACTAATCTATAGCAAATCATGGGAAGAGGATGTACAACATGTTGGCATAGAATCACAACTTTTGGAAGAGAAACAAATTTATCTAAATCCTTCCAAGTGTGTCTTTAGGGTTCAAGAAGTGGAATATTTCGATCATATTATATCTCATGAAGGTGTAAAAGTGGACCCTAACAAAATTAAATTTACGAGGGAATGGCCAATTCCCAAAACCTTGAATAAAATTAGAGGATTCTTAGGATTGATAGGCTATTACTACAAGTTTTTCAATAATTATGGTTAAATAGTGGCACCTATAACAACATTATTAAAGAAGGATGCATTTTATTGGACTCGAGAAGCAACCAAATCTTTTGAAAAACTTAAGGAGGCTATGTGTACAACTCCTTTCCTAGCCACACCTGACTTCACAAAAACATTTATTGTGGAGTGTGATGCCTTAGGCCATGCAATTGGTGCAGTTTTAATGCAAGAAGGAAGGCCCCTTGCCTTTGAAAGAAACCAAATTAAAGGAAAAACTTACTCAAACTCATTTATGAAAAAGAAATGTTGGCCATACTACATGAAATTAAGAAAATGCACCTTTACCTAAAAGGAATGCACATCAAAGTAAAAATATATCATGGTAGTTTGAAGTACTTCTTGGAGAAACAATTATTTTCAGAAGAGAAACAAAAATGGGTCACAAATATGCTAAGTTACGACTTTGAAAGTATCTACAAGAAACGGAAACATAGTATTGTGGCAGATGCACTTTCAAAGAAAGAAGAAGAAACAGACAGTTCATTGCATGTTATTTCTATTCTGCAATCTAATTGGGTGGAAGAAGCAATGATAGAATGGAAGCAAGGTCAACATGTATGCAAGATCATTCAACAATTACAAGAGGACACTAGTGCATCAAATAAATTTGTATGGAAGAATGATTATCTATGGTATCATGATCGTATATATTTACGTAAGAATTCCCAACTCAAATAAAAGGTCCTTCTAGAATTGTACACTTCTCCCATAGGAGGACATTCATGGCTCTTGAAAACTTACCACAAGCTCAAAAAGGATTTTTTCTAGGAAGGTCTTAAAATTGATGTTCAAAATTTTATGTCTAAATGTGTGGTTTTCCAACAAAATAAGGGAGATACAATCAATATGTTAGGTCTCCTACAACCATTAGCTATGCCAAATCAACATTGGGAACAAGTTTCTATGGATTTTATTATAGGTTTACCCAAATATGAAGGAAAGACTATCTTGATGGTAGTAGTGGATTGACTAACAAAGTATGGTGAATTTTTATCTCTTTCTCATCCTTTTAAAGCAAGTACAATAGCCACACCCTTCATGGAAATAGTTGAAAAGCTACATGGAGTCCCCAAGATTATTGTAAGTGACAAAGATCCAATTTTCACTAGAAATTTTTGGAATGAATTATTTTTTTCTTCAGGTACTCAATTGGCTCACAACTCATCTCACCATCCTCAATCCGATGGGAAAACTAAGATTTTGAATAAATTTCTAGAAGGACATCTTTGTTGTTTTGCATATAATTAACATACACAATGGGTCAAGTGCTTTCCCTTGGAAGAATGGTGGTACAACATATCCTTCCATACTTCATAAAAAATGTCCCCATTTCTTGCACTTTATGGATATCATCCTCCATTCATCACATCTCCCTTGAAAGGGACTGTAAAGGTTCAGGCATTGGAGGACCACATAGGGCACCAACAAGAGGTTATAAAACTATTGAAGGACAACCTGGTTATCACACAAAATAGGATGAAACAATAGGCAGATCAACATCACAGTGAAAGGAAATTTGAAGTGGGATATTGGGTATTTTTGAGGCTACAACCATATAAACAAATGTCCCTCGAGCAAAAAAAGAAGGACAATAAATTAACACCCAAATATTATGGCCCCCATAATGTGTTGCAAAGGATTGGAAGTATGGCTTACAAATAAGAGTTTCCTCCATCTTCATGTGTACATCTAGTCTTCCATGTTTCTTGCTTAAAGGAGGTAATCGGTGACAAGACCACAGTCCAAACTATTTTACAAGAGATTAATGAAGAAGGGAAAATCATACTAGAACCAGAAACAATCCTTGAAACAAGGATTAAGCGGTTGTGAAATTGAGCAATTGTTGAGTACCTCGTCAAATGGAAGACTCTTATCTACATTCACATGGATACTTATTATGCCCCATTGGATTTAGATTTGAGAAGTCTATAGATCGTTGAGGAATCAATTTCATTGATATTGATACTTTGAGAATGTGCATGAAATGGTGATATGATGTTAATTATGAGTATTACAAGTCCAAGAACAATGTTGTGAATATACACACGAGTATTACAATTCCATACAAATAATTTCAGACCATTAAAATGTATATACTATAAGCACCATGATGCAAATTTATAACATATTCTTATTGTGACATCATATATAACCTAAATAAGGAATAGAAACACTATGCATTCCAAAAATTGGAGCACACTACAAATAAAAAAAATATTAGTTAAAAAACCTTAAATATATTTTTTCCAAAGAAAAAAACATCATTTCTATTCATATATTGAATGGAAATTACATTGTTCATGTGCATAGTGCATTTAAATATACCATGGATGTTTCATCTCTATCCCATGAAAACTTCAACATCTTCAACAAAAAAATAAACAATTTCTAATCATCTATTAGAAGTCTCGTACATTAGTTAAAAAATTTATACTAGTATGATATAGAGACTATATATCAAAAACTATAGGAACAACCACAAATAAACTAAGGATTAGCAAAAACAAAACAAATAGCACTTATCACCCTTCATCAATAACAATATAAAATTAGAATCTATTATAAGAGATTGTAGAATTGCCATCTTTGATTTCCTCCAAGATCAGTCAACCTCTAGCTACCAGTTGAGCTTCCTTCGATGGAGAATTTGCTTCCTCATTTAACTCTTTGAAAATATGAGTGAAGGAAATGACTTCAAAGGAATCTACCACCACTTTTAATTGCTCACCAATAGGCTTGAGAGAGATATTGGATAATTAAACTAACCCTATCATCCAATTAACGACCAAACTAGAATCTCTAAAAATATGAATATGTTTAACATTTTTCTCCAATCCACATTTTAAAGGAAATATTAAGGCCATGAACTCAACATTGTTGTTGATCCCTTACCCTAAGCCATATTTAAACTTTATATTATGAACATCTAAAATATACAATATTTCATCAGTATTGCTCAATTATGGGGGCTCTTGCCTCACTCCATTGAAAAACCCCCTGCTTTGGATTTATCAATTATTAGATCCTCTATTTGACTAGGTTTCATTTGCTTGATAGGAAAACTACAACTTGAAGAGATGGATTTTATATCTGAGACACATTGAAAGGTAGGAATGTATCTTTCCTCAAAAAATTTAGAATTTCTTACCAACCGAATGCCCCAAATGATCATACAAGGCAAAGCCTTAAATTCCTTTAGTTATTTTTTGTTAAACCAACCTTGCATACTTTCTTCCATAATATATCCTAGATCAACATTTTCAACTCCTATTACGTGCTCAAATTTTATTTATATATATTTAGCATAATGACAATTTATGAGTAAATGAGATATTGTTTCTTCATCTTTTCTGCATAATATGCAAAACCTTGGACCTTGCCTACTTTTCTCTTGCAATACCTCCCATGTTAGTGCCTTATTCTTAATGGCTAACCACATGAATATATGCATCTTTTTTGGAGCTTTGAGCTTCCAAAGCACTTTCCAATACCATTATAATTCTCGAATGTTTGAGGGAAACATTACTCGATATCCCAACCGTGCTATGTACTCTCCCAAAGTCTATCTTTTTTACTAGTCTAAGGTGTCTTCATCATCCCTTAGTTTAACATTACTTGAGTGAAGACTATCCACATATGATATCCATAAGTCCCCATTTTCACCTTCCAATCCCAACCTTTAAGCATTCACCCAATCTTTATTCTATAAATTTGTTGATTTCTAATCTGTTGCTTGATTATGAGTGTAAATACCTTGTTCTTGAATAATTCTCAATTCCCTTACGAGGTTGAAGAATTCAAATGCTATCCCATTTATTAAAATTGCAAAGGAGACTGAAGTTAAACGATCCATGATCCATTCAACAGTTGGAATGTTGAACCCCACATGTAGGAGCATCAACCTGGTATAGAGCCAATTTTCTCTATCGCATGCTTTTAGTAACTAGTATTTCATAGCCATTATATTATTGGAAGTTTCATTGTTTTTGGAGTACGTGACACTTCTTGAGCTACTCCAATAGCATCATGTATCTATATTCTAGCTATAAATCCAAATCATTCCTGAGATATAGCCATTGAAAAAGTTTTCTTCCCCGCTATTCCTGAGATATAGCCATTGAAAACATTTTCTTCCCCATTATTCCTCAGATATAGCCATTGAAAAAGTTTTCTTCCCCATTATTTCCAAGATATTTGCCACACACACACACACAAGGAGATAGCCCCAAATTCAAGATTCCTACTGATCTTGTTTTGGATTGAGTGCTAAAAAGGTAGAATTGAAAACACCTTAAACTTTCCATGTACTCCTTGACTCTTCAATTGCCCTAGTTAGATCCTTTTTCAATAATTCCTAGGACTTGTTGTTCCTGGGATTTGTTCTAGGTTCACAAAACAATGTCAGGCTTCCCAATATAATGATAATTAATTTGATATTGTTTTTCTTCATTTGAATAACAATGAAATTTCAATAATCTAATCATCAACAATACAGAGGAATGCACGTCAACAAAATTGAGATATAAAGTAAGGTATCTAGTTTTATAAATCTTACTTTAATTTCAATAGTAGGAATATGAGATATGTATCTAAATTATGAAACTAATCAATGAATAATAAACAAATATACAGATGCAGGTCTTATTCTACTCACGACATAATAGAGGAAAGTCTATACCTGAATAAATGTTCAATAAATAAATTGCAGTAGAAGTAATACTAAATTGCAGGCATTCATAACTTAAACATAATAGTTTGAAAAAGATGAATTATGATAACATGAGCAACAACACATAGAAAGAACATAACTCAAAGAAATGAGAAACAAATCTCATGTATTGCTGCAGAAAATTGATCTCCTTATTGAAAATTATTCAATTAGATATAAGGTCGAGAAGTCTATCTTCCATTCTTCAATTATTCTTTTATAGATGCAAAGCATGTAACCAAATTGACTACATTTTCCTAGTCTTAAGTGAAAATTACAAAAATAGACAAACTAAATCCAAAAAATTAAGGAATAAATTTGGAATCCCTGATTTTTTCCCATGTTGTTGGCGAGGTCATTGGATTTGTGCAAATTGCTCCCATTCTTGATTCAGAGGATATTTGCATGATGTCATTCTTCTATAAGTTTTCTCCAACCCAACACATGATTCATACATTGGAGTAGTTTGAAGTAGATTTCTCAAATGCCATAATAAAAAAGAAGTAATCATCTAAAAGATCAAAAATGGGTTTGACCTTTTAATATCCCAGTAACTCCTTTGAATTTATTAATATTTTCCCTTGCTGAGATCAATAATTGTTGATATTCTAGTAGAGATAGAAAAATTCATTTTTTACCATAGTATTCAGGTAATCCCATTTCCACCATCTTTTTATAATGATCTTTATACCATTGCACATTTCTTTGAAGGTGAACAAGTTTACTTTGAACTTGTTGAATTAAGTTTATTTTAGTAAGAAATTTTTCAAAATCCATAATTGTACTTGTTCTATCTTTAACTCCAATTTGGTTTAATTCCTATTTTGTCTTGGAGTGAAGAACTCTGTTAATTTTTTTGGAAACTTGAGGCTTGTCTCCTAATTCTTATTCAGCCTTTGCAATGTATTTTTAAACCTTATTGATCGAGTTAGCCTCTTCCTCCATTATTATAAATCATTTCCACATCTTATTCACATGTTCCATAATTTCATCCCAAATTAAATGTCGTGCTCCCATTAAATAGGATTTTCTAGAAAGCTTTCTCTTCAATGTATCATACTCTTCCTGCAATTTTTCTTTTGATCCCTATATCTTTTTGAGTTGCCTTTCCTTTTCCCCAATATGCTCTTTCAAAAGATTGATCTCAATTTCATAAGTTGAAATTGTCCTTCTTCTTTTTTTTTTAAGTAAAAAGAGTTGGAACCTTTTATATTGGCATAGACAAAATACAACACT
>JASDQU010104809.1:63636-74530 GCA_032191745.1 Picea mariana | reverse complement strand
GAACATCGGCGATATTTTTTCTTATGTGCCATATATTTTTTTATTTTTTTTTTAATAAATCTGGCTTAATCAGTGCGTTCCTTATACATAAATACACCGGTGCATTTCTGTTGAAAAGATGCATCGGAAAAATGGAAAACGTTTAAAAAAAAAAAAAAACATCAAATCAGAAATCGTTTAAAAAAATATAAAAAAAAAGGCAGAGGTTCGACTGCGTTTGGGATATGATGCAATAAGTGGTCCTTTGCATCACATTCCAAACACTTATATATAGAAAAGCAAACTCATTAGATCTAAAATACCTAAAACGAAAATCCCTAATTCTAAAGTGATAGAGGGAGTTAAACCCTAGGGTGAAATTTTGCATTCATGAAAGCAAAAAAAAAACAAGGGTTCAAGGTAAGTATGAATTTTTTTATTTTATTTTTTCTGAATGTAGGATTTTGACTGAGTCGCCATACCCTTCAAATCCTGATTTTCTAAATATTTTTGTTATTCTAAAGTATACTTTTACTCCACAATGCTCCTTGATATGTCTCTCTTCCAAATCTATCTCCTGTAAATTTTGGAAAAATGATGAAAATATTGAATACCTTCTTAATATTAAAAAAACTTTATGAAAAGGGTTTAGAGTGAATCACCATACCCTTCAAATTCTCATATTCTGAATAATATTATGGTTCCAAAGTATTTTACTCCTCCATAGTGTTTCTCCATATGCCTCTCTTGCAAGTCTCTCCCGTGCAAAATTTTGCAAAATAATGAAATAGTGAATAGTTTTTTAGTATTTAAGTGACTCAATGAAATTCCATTCCCGCTCTTTTTTTAATTGTTTAAAAAAAATCCTGTTTTTTTAAAACCTTTTCAGCATACCGATGTGTTTATGTAAGACGCACTGGTGCGACCATATTACATTACGCACTTGTGCGTCCATATTATTTGACGCAACAACAACATATAATTGTTTTTTATTAACAAAATATAGAAACACGTTGTGGTTGATTTTTCAATGCACCGATGCTTATTATTAATTTGTGCAACGATGTGTTTGTGGTTTATAAGCGCATCGTTATGCTTCTAAATTTATTTGAACTTTTATTTGCACATAAAATAGTATATTCATCTCAAATTATCTTTTAGTATGAATTCACATGACTTGCAATATTCCAGTATACATTTTACGTTTTATGTCGCTTTATTCTTAAAAAATGGTTTCAAAACTATATTCAAACTCAGATTGTGGTATGGTCCTTGAAATTTATTTTAGATATGTACAAGAAAATTTATTGTTAATTTTGCTGAAATGTAGGGAGGAAACCTTATTATATGAACAAATCGCCAATTCTTCAAATTCCAGCAGATTCCATATTGCTCAAAGTCCATCGCGAAGTTCTCCCTTTCCATCTCCAGTAAGTTTAACTTATTTTATTTATGTTTCAATTATCTCATTGAATTTTTTTTATCCATGTCAATCTAAATAAAAATGTATCCAAAATTATAGGATCATGATTTAAAATCGAGTTCATATGTAGAAAATATTCCAATATCAGTTCAAAAACGTCAGAAGGTCTTATCAGGAGCAACATACGGCAAGCAGTTGGTAGATGAAAATGGAAAACCACTTTACCCTACCAATTGTGGCATTCCATCTTCCAACCACAATCCTTGGTTGGTGATGGTAATAATTGTTTGGTATAATGTAATTTGAACAAACAAATTATTGCGTTGTGCTTACTAATATCATCAATATAGTAATGTTCAATATTTTTGAAATTATGATTCTTCTGATGAAGAGCGACCTACCTACCAACTTTCGTTGCACCCCACATCAATATTAACCCGAGAGAAGACTGTAATGAGAGCACAAATCAGAGAGGAAGCATACCAAGAATGGTTGGATCAACCACCTATTCAATTCCCACTACGTTCAGATTCACTAATTAGGAATGAATACAATAATACTAGTAGTTCTTCAGAAGTTGGAAATGGAGACAATCAAAAAGAGGTTGGTATGGATGATTACTTATGGGATACGAATTCCATGGAGACAATGTTGTTAGACGCATTCCAAAACTATGGGCTRGGGGATGATGCTCATATCAATGATACCATTTTTGAAAGCCTAAAATCTACTTCCACCACCCCTCTCTTTGGACCTAGTGCCTGTTCAAAGTCTACCCAGCTTAGGAAAACAATGTTAATGTACAATGTGAAAGAAAAGATTAGCATGTCAAATGCATGTTTCTCGACAATATTGAGGTAATTGACTAGCAAGTGCCTTATATTAATTTTGATAAATCTTGTCACACAATCAAATTAGAAATGGTTGCTTTTATAAACGTTAAACGGCCTTGTACATTTGCATTTCACACTGACTGCAAGATATTCAAAGATAAGGTTCTTCCTAGTGATAATGTTTTTCCTGGTAGTTGCGAAGAGGCAAAGCAATTGTTGAAAATGTTGGGTGTTGAGTATATGTCATATCATGCATGTCTGAATGATTGTATTCTATATAGAGGAGAATATGAAAACAAAGAGATATGTCTGAAATGTGGGTATGACAGGTACCATAAATCAAATAAAAATGGCAAATTGCATGGTCCTCCTCATAAGATTTTGATGCACATGCCTATAATCCCAAGGATTGAAAGGCTCTTTCATTGCAAATAATTAGCTATGTTGTAGGGATGGCATGCCTTGCACAGAAGTGAGTCAGGAGTTATGTGAATCCCAATAGATTTAATAGCCATGAAGCATATAGAGGATACATGGCCAAAAAAATTCAAGGATGAAGTATGAAGCCTATGATTGAGCATAGCAATGGATGGCATGAACCCATATTCTCTCCAAAAACACCAACTATTATGTTTGGCTTGTAGTAGTAATCAATAACAATATCCCCCCATGGGTGTCCGTGAAGAATGAACATCTTATGTTGGCTCTTATAATCCCTGGTAGAAGACAAGTGAAGAATATGGATGTCTACCTACAACCATTGGTCGATGAATTGAAGGAATTATGGGAAGGGATACATGTATACAATGTATCAAGACCCATCATAACAGAGAGGAGTTTTACATTGTATGACATATGTGCTTACACCACACATGATTATCCAGGCTTAGGAGTTTGCTCTGGTAATTAGCGTGTTTATTGATTTGTTTATATACGTAACAATATTTATTTGCATATTTAATTCGTTGTGATTGAAATTTTATTCTTAAACACTAACGTGCTATGTATACAATAATTTTGCAGGTCTTGTAACTAAAGGATATCATGGATGTAAATGTTGTGGACCTTCTTTGAAGGCTAGGTGGTCCAACCCCCTACGAAAGCTAGTGCACGACTGCTCAAGGGTATTCCTCCTAGAAGAACACCCTTATAGAAGAGAAACATCCTCTTTCAATGGTAAACCATAGAGAACCCAAAGTCCTACAATAATGACACCAACATAATGGCTTAGAGCATATGAGAGAGAAACAAAGAAGGATATTACATAAATATTCGATTCAAATGGGGAGCCTATGTTCGATGATCCAGAATTCTTCGACACCTATGTTGAGAAATTTCCCATTGGGATGAAAAGGAAATCTATCTTTTATGAGCTCCCATATTGGGAGCATCTTAAGATTGCCCACTTACTAGATCCCATGCATATATTTAAAAATGTTTTCATCTTCTTTATGGAGGAACATAATATAGAAAGAAAGTGACACATTGGTTGTGAGGAAAGATCTTATTTCTTCAAAAACTAAAAAGAAACATTGGCCAAGACAAGAAAGTAGAGGAGAGGTTGGTCCCTCTTGGTCTTTTAAAGAAGGTGATGTCCCATGGATTTTGAAGAAAGAAGATCTTTCTTTGGAAAAGGAAGTTATATTGGGTGTTAAGGTGCCTTCTTTATATGGGTATTCCCTACAATGTTGCTTCACTGTGCATCAAGACCATTTGCCGGGGTTGAAATCACATGATCGTTTGAACCTTCTAAAGGTACGACGTATGTCAAAAATATTTTTTTATTATTTGTAATTTTTAATTGTATGCCATGGGATAAAACATAAATAATTTGTATGTGTTTACTTTGTAGTTTCATTATCCTCTGTTCGTGTGTGTGTGTGTGTGAACCATGACTTCCCCCATGACCTAAGGCGTTCCATATCTAAATTATCTTCATTTGTGCGTTGGATCACATCAAATGAGATTCATATGGCTAGCATTCCACATTTGGGTCAAGAGATAGCTGAGATTGTTTGTATGTTTGAGAAGTAACTACTGTCAAGTTTCATGGACTTTTAGGTCCATCTTCTAATTCACCTAATAGATGAGGTTGAATTAGTAGGGGTGGTCTCCTGCCATTGGATGTTTTTTTAGAGAGGTACATGAAGAAATTGAAAGGATTTTTTCGTCAAAGGGAAAAACTCGAGGAGTCTATGGCAGAGGGGTACATATCATATGAGTCTTTCTATTATGTTAGTGAGTACATCAAGCAGATTGGCAACATACTAGGTGCAATGATTTGGGACGACGAAAGGGATGGAGACAAAAGAGAAGGGGAGCTTCTCCAAACGTATGGATAAAGGCGCTTGATAAAGAGTAAGTGACTTATCATTTGTCTAATTTCTACACAGTAACTATTCACACTAAACTTCATAATGTACATTTTGATCATGATCTAATATGTACTATATGTTGGTTTCATTTCATGAATACATCAGTGAATTTAGAAATTGATGCCATCAATAAATTCATTATTTACAATTCATAGGCAACACAACCGTTGGTCGCATTGTACGAACAAAAGAGGAGGAAATGGGAAAGTGACAGGAAAGAATTCAGATAGTTGAATGGTAGAAGCATGCCTTATCCTGATCATTTAAAAGAAAATATGCCAATGATATGCCCCAACAGTTGGGTTGTTGACCAATTCAGAGAGAAATATGGTGCATCTAGTTGTTACCCGTGTGAAGAAGAGGATGCACTAAACATAGGGATTGGTTGCAACAACTCGGTAATAATTTATTTGTGTACATAATTTTTAACTTCGTAATGCACATTTGAATTGTAAGTACATCTATGTTATTTTATATTTTAATGGTCGGGTTATTATACACATATTGACATTGTGATTTGTTCATTTTTTTATAGGTGCATTTGTTCCCATCTATGTGGGCATATGGACATTATTTTCGCACACAGGATGTCGATGATGGACACGTGAAACAAGACCACAGAGTGGAATTTGAGTTCGACCAATCTAGTCATGCTAGCCACCGTGATCAAAACACCATACAGACGAAGTTAGATTACGTTGGAAAGATACAAGAGATCATTCGAGTGGACTTATCTTCTTTCCAATGTGTTATTTTTAGGTGCAAGTGGTGGGACACCTTTGATCGGAATAATGTAAAGGAAGATCGTGATAGTGGGATGATATGTATTAACTCTAAAAAGATGTGGGATGAAGATAAGGAGCCTTATGTTTTCCCAAAACACTGCAACCAAGTGTTTTTTTACCCAAATGTGTTGGATATGCATTGGTGATTTGTATTAAGACACGACCCTAGATCAAAACATATTTTTGAGAACAATAGTGTTATCATGCCAAGCGAGGAAGATAATCAGGGTGATGACAACGAAGAGTGATATATTATACATGTTTTATTCTTTAATTACTTCTTTTATGTTTTCAAATTTACAGTGGATTTAATAATTTTATTATTAAAAAAATAATGTTTTTAGTATTTAATATTTCATATTTCATATTATTAATTTTTTTATTGGATGATATAATTAAATGTTATTTGTAAATGATATAAATATTTTTCCATTGTAAATCTAGATGATATTTGAACTTTTAGTATTTTAATTTAAACTTTTACTTTAATAAACAATATATTATTGTATTGTAAATATCAAATATTTTATATCATAGTTTCAAAATGTATTTTTGTTACCCACCATTTCATATAATTACCATATCGTATTATATTGTATTAGTTTTTAATTTTGAGTTCATACATACTAATTAGGGGAATATTCAGATCTAAAATGAGCCTCTTGAGTGAGTTTTTCAAACGAATGTCATTTTCATTAAATAACTAATAGATGTATCCCTCTTTAAACCCATATAATAATATATACTTAAGATATTACACAAAAATCAAATACATAATATATTATGTAAAATCATTGGGCGGAGGGGGGTCCTTTGTCCCACAAACAAGGGGGTCTCATACACCAATTTGGTGTGGCTTGGCCGTGACCTTAAAAATAGATTATTATTATTATTATTATTATTATTATTATTATTATTATTATATAATAAATATAATATATTATGTTATATATTAATTTTATATTATAAATATAATAATATAATACATAATAAATAAATATATATATTAATTATAACATAATAAAATATAATATATTAAGTTATATATTAATTTTATAATACATAAAATATATAATAATTAAAATATATATAATTAAAAATTGAATTAAACATGTATATCATAACAATTTTTAATCCCTTATCCCCTATCTTTATCCCCTCTTTTTATTTGTGAGTAAGAAATAGCTAATTCAATTCTTAATATGGATTACAACAACAATTATCAACATGTAACATAGGATATTTTTATGTTTTTTACATGTTTCTTGGTTAAATTTGACATTCATGCATCCTTGTAGTATAGTAAAAAAATGTTGAATTAGAGATTTTGAAGCTTGTATTAATTATGAGAATATAAAAAAATATGACCAAATTACATTTAAGAGGAAGCTAAAATAGCACAAAGATTTTATAAATGTTAATTGAGCTTAACATAACTATTTTTAATTATTCATTATGAACAAAAGCAATATTCTCGAAATGAGGACAAATTCTCACATCGTACTTTCAAGTAAACTAGTTTGTAAAATTGTGATACAAAGTAAGGTTGAAGATTAATATAATTTACTTTTAACTTGCCCAAACTTTAATTAATAACATAAGACATATATTTACCCTTTTTTATAACTTATTTTCTTTTCTTGGTTAAGTTTGATATTCATGCATCCTTATAGTATAGTAAAAAAATGTTGAATTAGAGATTTGGAGACTTCTATTAATTATGGGAATATAAAAAAATATGACCAGATTACAATTAAGAGGAAGTTAAAATATCACAAATATTTTATAAATGTTAATTGAGCTTTTCATAACTATTTTTAATTGTTCATTATGAACTTATGAACAAAAGCAATATTCTCAAAATAATGACCAATTCTCACATCGTACTTTCAACTAAACTAGTTTGTAAAATTGTGATACAAAGTAAGGTTGAAGATTAATATAATTTAACATGAGCTAACATCAACATCAAAATCAACATAAACATATAAATTAAGTACATCAACATGAAAAAAAAAATGTTACATATGTGTGTGTGTGTGTGTGAACAAGTAAAATAATTGTTATAATGTACATATCTAGTCAACAATACAAATAACTGCTATAACTAAATATCTAGTTGTAGTCTCTCAGGTGAAGCATGCTATGGAAGAATAGGTGATGCACCCTGCTAATTTGGGTGAGGTGAAGGAGGAGGAGGTACTGAAGCAGAAGTGCAATCACCACCTTGATCAACATCACCACCCTAATCTGCAACATCGCCATGATCACATGCACCCTGATCAACATCAACATCTGAAGGACAAGGTATTGAAGGAGAAGCATCACCATCACCCCGAGGAGGACTAGGAAGAGGTATTGAAGCAGAAGTGTCGCCATAACCACCCTAATTATCATCATCAGTGTTGGACGATGTGACATCCCTCATCCCTGCCAGTAACCTGGTAGCTCCAACGATATGTTGCATAAGAGACGTCATATCGCGTGGCAAGTTCATCCAAATTTGCAAGAGATCAGGGTCAACCCTAATGTCTCTCATTTGGACAGGGCAGACTCCCACACCAACCAAAAATGCACTCAGTCTGTCACACACCTCCATCCTATATCTCAAATCTTGCCTACGCCGCATGTCGGGTGGTATATGCGGCTGAGGACCCTGACCCACCACAGCCTCAACCATATTCTCGTCTGCATCAGGTGGCGGGGGAGGAGGCATGTCCCCAAAAAATGTGCCAACATCTGCAAAATATAACACAAGTTAATAATTAGTCGACAATTTCATTAAAAAATTTAATAAAATATGTTAAAGAACATGCTAGAATAAAATTTACTCAAATTAAGTAAGACAATAAAATGAAAGTACAAGATTAATTTAAATATTACCTCGATCATCTGGTGGCTCATCTGTTGTGAAGAGGATGTTGAGACATCCTCGCCAATCCATCCCTGCGTAAGGGCACGACACCATCACGAAAACGTGATGGTGTCACGTTTTCGTGATCAAGTGATCTACCTCACTAAATAATAGATCAAGTGCCTCCCTGGAAATCCTAGCTAGAAAATCAGGCATGCCCCTCGTAGGCATCATCTCGCCCCACATGTGCATCTGCACCTGGTCATCGGCCTAGGAGGCTGACTAACAAAACTAGGTCTTGTCTCTGGAAACCTCACAAAAAATAAACAAAATAGCTATGAAGTGAATGGAAAATTCACCCCCCCATCTATCATAGCACGAAATCTATCCAATGCTATACAAAATTGCCTCAAGAAAATGGTAGACCACCTAATAAGTCGTGGCCTCTGTATCAAAGAATTCACATAATATAAAAGCACGCATCTCATGCGCTGACCATCACCAATAAAGTGTGAAATGGTCCATAGTAACAATGAGAGGCACCTAACATCCTCTGCATCGAATGAGACAATCTGCAACTGTCCACCAACCACCTGAAAATCATCAAGATAAGATATATCGCTTACAATATACCTCTGAGAGTAGTCAAGCTAACTCTCAGCTACAACACCCACTAGGACATCAGGAAACTGGGGAAAATCCTCCCCTCTTCTAGATAGCCCAGTGATAAAATAAATATCCTCCTCAATGGGATGATACCAATAGTGAGAACCAAATATGAATGCTTGTTGATGGGCATCCCATCGATGGATTAGTTGCACAAGAAAGGAGGAATTCCCCTTCAGGAATGTAGCCTCCTCGTAGTACTTGAGGAGGCCTACATTCCTCAAGAGGAGCCACATAGTTGCAGTACTAGGCTGAGGGTACAAATCCTACTCCCTCTCTCTGGCCTCCCACTCCTGAACCATATTGTATTGGTCCAGTCTTTGTTGTTGCTTCTCCATGCGCTGATGTCTCTTCATAATTAACATATAAGTTACATCAGCATCATACATAAAAACATAACTTTTTTCAATAAATGAGAAATTTATTTCAAAATATGCAAATACAAATTTTGTCAAAAAAAAATAAAAATCTTCGGTGCGCCTGAAAAAAAGTAACGCACCACCCACGGTGCACACACATATCTTACGCACCACATGCAAAGTGAAATTTATTTTAGTCAGTGCATAGTAATTTGTGTATGCATCGGTGCATTATATATCACGAACGCACCACTATAACACTATATATTTTCCACGCTGCGTCTATTATTATGTATGCACCAATGTGTTACATATAAATGACACATTGCTCAAACAAATATCTAATTTAAACGGTGCGTATAGTATTATGAACGAGTCGGTGTGTTCCATATAACCAATGCACCGTTAAATTGAAACTATTTATTTCCGCCAGTGCGTTCCATATAACCAACACACTGTTAAATGGAAACTATTTATTTCCATTGGTCCGTTCATAATAAATGCATTGGTACGTTAGTTATAAACAATGCATTGATGTGTTTATTCGGAACACACATGCGAAAATAAATAGTTTCCATTTATCGGTGCGTATAGTTTTATGAATGCACCGGTGCGTACATATAAAAGATGCATCGTTCAGATGTAACTTTTCTATTTTAAATAGTGCATATATTTTTAGGAACGCATCGGTGTGTTCCCAATAACCAACACATTGTTGTAAAGAAACTATTTATTTACGCCRGTGCATTCAAAATAAACACAYCGGTGCATTCGTTATCAGAACCGCATCGGTGYGTTTATTCGGCACGCACAAATGAAAATAAATAGCTTCCATTCAATGGTGCCTATAGTTTTATGAACGCATCGGTGCGTACATACAAACGATGGATCGCTAAGTGGAAACTGTGTATTTTSGATAGTGATTTTGTTACTTCGGACGCACTGATGCATCRTTGGTAAGTACACACCAGTGCATTCCATAATACGTCGCACAGTCGAAAACAGACTATACATGATTGGTGCACTTTGTAAAATTTACAAGGCACGCACCCCGTAGAATTGTTTTTTGAAAAACAATGCAAATTTAACTCAATTTCAAAATTTAATCCACTAAAAAGACAATGTGCAAAGAAATAAAGAATTTACCCGGACATTTTCTCGTCGAGGAGGCATCGTTGGGATGTAGTGAAAAAAATGAAATTTTCCCACCGTATGGAAAACCATGAACTGAGCACCAAATGGAATCAATGCAAGCAACAGAAGCACCGATGGTAATGTGCTTCAATTGGGAAAAGGAAGCACCGATGCTTGAGAGCTTCTCTGCACTTGAAATGGTAAAAATGTTTTTTTTACCGTCCTTTTATTTATTTATTGAACCATGTTCCAGTGCGCTTGCGTTAAGCGCACCGGTGTGCACAACTGCAGATAGTGCACCGTTTCTTTTTAAAAACATTGTGATGGTGCACCATATGGAGCGCACCGGGGCGCTCTCATGACAAATGTGCACCAGTCTGTTTTTTTAAGAAAACGCAGTCTGTGCTTTGTTTTTTGTGCACCGGTGTGCCCGTCGCGTGCGCATCGGGTCCACGATATTTTTTATCGCTGATTTTTATTTAAACC